>JAOTRH010100588.1:0-2500 GCA_034768845.1 Heliamphora exappendiculata
GATGCATAGATAAATGGCATATATATTTATTATTTTGATAAAAATTAAAAATAGGATCTATTAAGGTTAGTCAATTGGTGATTGGAACCTATCCCAAGATAAGTTGGTAAAATGAGACTCATAATTAATTATCACTTTATTTCATTGTTCGGTTAACAATAAATAAGTAAAATAATTTTCTTAAGTAAAATATTTTATACCATGAGATGAAAATATTTTTTTAAAAATAAATTAGTAAGTTATTTTTTATTTTTTTAAGAGACGTGTATTGAGTTTGACACTTCCACGATTTTTATATTTTTTTTGTCAATTTCTAAAACTATGACACATAAGCCAACGACGATGGTTACAACTATTTGTGATAACTTTTTAAGACATTTTTTTATCTTATATGAACTTTTTTAAGACGCGTGTCTGGTGTGTGCTACTTTAAGCCTTTTTTGTCGTTAGTGAATTTGTTTCAACTCTATTCAAAATGACTTTGCTTTTAGAATTATTTTATCATGATGAATAAAAAGGCAAAAAATATAGATCAAAAAAATAAAGGAAATAAAAAAACCAAAAAAGGCATAAAAAAGCTATCCCAAATAGTAACGAAAGCTCTAGCAGGCATCGGACCAAATATAATTATTTTTCATACCTTTGTTTCAATTCAATAATAAAAAATCTTATTTTAAAAATATTTTTCATATGTCAATTGAACCTAGAAAATAAAAGTGGAAACATACTTTTTTTTTATAAAAATATTTTAAATGTAAAATATTTTACTCAAAAAATATTTTGCATTGAAACGAACATAGCCTTAGGCTCCTTTTGTTTCAATAAAAAAATATTTTTTTGTAATTTTTGCTATTTGTTACGATGAAAACTAAAAGTAAACAAAAAATAATTTTCAAGTCAATGAAAAACAAGTTAATTTTGATGGAAATTTTTTTTAACTTTTTTAAGGCAAAATATATTTTTCACCTTACCATCACACCATCGCCAGCACAGCAATTTTACAACCAGCACCACGAGTCTAGAATTCAGAGGGACGAGGGTCCAAAGGTCCGGGTTCTTGGATTCTCGGGGTCCTAGAAATCCGGGGTTCTAGGGATTTTTAGGTCCTAAGTTCCAGGATTTCTATGGTCCGAGTTCTCTAAGGGTTTAGGTTTCTAAGGTCCTAGGGGTCTAGGGTTATCGGGGTCTGGAGTGTTAGTGGTTTGGGGGATCGGGGATCCAGGGTCCCGGGGGTCCCAAAGTTCGAGTTCCCACGGGTTCGAAGTCCACGATCCTAGAGATTCAAGGATCTATGGTCCCGGGGGTCCGGTGTCCCGGGGGTCTCAAGGTTCAAGGCTCTATGTCTTGAGTTCCCAATGGTCTTAGCGTCCAGGGGTCCGGGTTTCCATGGATTCGGGTGTCTAGGGGTCTGAGGTACTGAGGGTCCGGCGGTTCAAGGTCTTGAGGTTTGGGGTTTGGCGTCTAAGGCTCCTAGAAGTCTCGGAGTCTCATAATTTAAGGACTTGGGGTTTCTAAGGGCCTCGGGGTCTAGGGGTCTGGGGGTGTGTGGTTCTAATGATTCGGGTTCCTGAGCGTCTAGGAATTCGATGTCCTGAAGATCTAGGGTCTTGGGGTTTAGGGATTTTTGATCTGGTGTCTAGGATCTCGAGGGTCTTGGGGTCTAGGGTCTAGGGATGCAAGGGTTTAGGGGTCTTGGTGTTTAGAAGTCTGGGGTTCTAGGGGTCTAGGCTCCCAAGGGTTTGAGGTCTTAGGAGTCTAGGGTCCCAAATGTATAGGGGTTTGACATCTTGAGACCCAAGGTTCTAGCATCTTGGGGTTTCGAGGTCCTAGGGGTCTAGGGTCCAAGGACCCAGGAGTCCAGTGGTTTATAGTTTCGAGGGTCTAGGTTCCCGAGGTTTAGGGCTCCGAGGTCCTGGTGATCTCGAGGTTTAGGGTTCTAGGGTCCTAGTGGTCCCAAGGTCTAGGTTCCTAGAGGTCTTGGTATATGGGGGTCCCTGGTCCAATAGGTCCGTGGTCCCGAGGGTCTAGAGTTCCAGAGATTTAGGGTTTGGGGTATAGGAACTGGGGTCCTGAGGGTCTAGGATTTGGGGTCCTAAGAGTATAGGATCTACGGTCTGGGGGTCATCGGAGTCTCAGGGGTCTAGGGTCCCCTGGGTTCGAGGTTCTGGGATCTTGAGGGTCTGGGGCCTCTACACCCCAAGGATCTTGGATTCTTAATAATTGTCCAATTATTTCTCCAGTAATTTCATTTTCTATATCTTGTCAAGATTAATAAGATGGTGACAGTGGGATTGTCTAATTATTAAATTTTAAGAATTATGAGTTATAAAATATTAATAATTTTCTATGAAAACCAAATAATATAAAATATTTTTTGAAAAAATATTTTATATCACAAGCAAACAAAGAAAAATAAGTCTTTTCCAGAAAAAAGTTTTCTATGGGAATTATTTTCTATTGAAAATATTTTGGATAAATTACAGTTACCTCTCCTAAAATT
>JAOTRH010100588.1:7500-15945 GCA_034768845.1 Heliamphora exappendiculata
AAGTGGGATCACTTTTTTGAGAATTTGACAAGGTAAAATTCTCGAAAAAATACTTGTAGAACCAGGAAGAGTGTTTCATAGCCAAAATGAACACAACCGTGAGAACGAAAAAGTTCATTGTGAAAGTCGTTGTGTGAAGTCTATTGTCTCGGTTTACTACTAAGGTGACACAGTTCAAGACGGTACCGCCCACTTGTTTACTTGTAAATCTGATAGGTTCTCACAAGGGAAGGTTCAAAGCTAATCGCTACCTATCCTATGCAGGGACTTTTAGTTGTCTCTCTCTCTTGCAATCAGCTTTGTAATATAGGTTTGTACTCCTGTCAATTTCATTCATGGAGGGGATTATTGGCAATATGAATTCAATTGGCTGGCAGAGGTAGAATTCAATTGGCTATATGAATTCAATTATCATAATTTATTAGCAATTCAATTCTTTGTAACCCTAAATTGAATTCTAAAATCAATAGGCCAAAATTGATTTCTGACTTCAATTAGCCAATTGATTTCTTGGTTTAATACCATTCATTTGGTATGTGTAACCCCCATGAGAGAATGGCTATATATATAGATCTTATCTGTTATTCTGATAACAAGAAGAGAATATAGAAACCGAAAAGGTTATACTGAAATAGCAGAAAAGAGAGACAAATTCTGAGATTTCAAAACAGTAACAGTGAGAGAGAGAGAGAGAGAGAAAGACAGACGAGGTACGTTCGAGTAGCCGATCCTTAGAGGCGTTCCAACGTTCGGGTAAACCGTTTTATCCTGGAAGAGTGATGCCGGTGGAGAAGCTTACAACACTCTCGGTAGGTGGTGAATCATTCTTAAGAAAACTGCATTTGCAAGACTCGGTTTGCATATTCTGTTCATGTTATTTTTGTAATTTTATTTTTTATAAATTCTATTTATTGTAATCTTTAAAAATTAATAAAAATGTATTTTCTGAACCACCGAGCATGTATTTTGTGTTGTAATATTTTTCCAACATATATAACATAGAAGTAAAGGGAGAAAATGGCAGTGGAGATACTTGTTTTAGGAAGGCAATAATTTATTTTTGCAAGGCATAAAAATATCATTTTTCTACGAACTCTACTTGTTTTGGAAATAGTTTTTTGGGAGCTAGCTATATAAACTCTATTAGGTTTCCTTATAGAACCTATAGTGCATTTCTAATCTTGTAAGTGTTGCAATCTCCCATTTGTTTTAGAAATAAAATGGTTGATTGCCAAACGCGATGGACTATGAAACAATTATATAATAAAGAGGTAAAATTATATAATTTAATTCAATTTTATATGTGCACATCAAACAAGTCGTGAATTAATTCATCATCTAATTCAATGTAAATCAAACTTGTAAAAACTAATCTGGCCTCTTCTAATCCGACCACGTTCATAATCATTATACTAATATTTTTCTTTTTTGAAAAAACTATTATACTAATCTTATTGCACTACTAATCTCACTCAACCTACACCAATTACCAAATGAGACCTTAGGGTGAGAGAGAACCAGAATTCAATTCCAACGCAGCCATGGCAGCTTGTATTTTTCGATGCATAAAATTCATTCTGAGCTTATTTTAATTAAATGATAATCCTAAAATATCGATATAGAACTGGTGATAAAAAAAATGTATTTAAATGATTACAATGACAAATTTTAACTAAATATTATTTTAAAATATTGATATAGAATGAGTAAAAAAATAGGGAAAAAAAGAAAGAACGGTAAATTACACTGACCTCTCTAAGGTTAATGAAAATGTCAATCACCTTCCCTGTAATTTTTAAAATGTCACTAACCTCCTCTCTAATTTAGTTTTTGCATCAAATTAGTCTAACCGTTAACTTTTGTTAACTTAATTTTAACGAAAACACTGTTTAAAAATAAAAAAAATAATAATAAATATATTTTTTAATTATTTTTTGTGTTTGAAACATTTTATTATTATAATTAGAAAATATTTTTTATTTTATTTTTATTTTTTATTAAAAAAATAGTGTTACCATTTTTTAGAAAGAATAAAAATAATAAAAAATAATAAAATATTTTCCAATTATAATAATAAAATGTTTCAAACACAAAAGATAATTAGAAAATAATTTATTATTATTATTTTATTTTTAAATAGTTTTTCTATTAAAGTTAACAGATATATTGACAGTTGGACTAATTTGATGCAAAAACTAAACCAGAAGGGAGGTTAGTGACATTTCAAAAATCACAGCAGAAGTGGTTGATGTTTTAATAAATCTCATGGGAGGTCAGTGTAATTTACCCTAAAATTTAATATTCTTTTAAAGGCGAAGCTGGGCATAGCAAAACCCGTTCCATTTCCACCCCTCTTTTCTTTTCACATTCTTTTCACACTTACTTTTTTTTATTATAGAATTACCATTTAATACTGTTGAAAATTTTGGCTAAAATTCTATTTGAGTTGGGATAGACTTATAGTCTATCATGATACTAAAATTTTAGCCACATCAATTTGATTTTTTGAAGAGTTCTAAAAAATGTGACTTTGCACAAGTTTGATTAATTTTGAACTCGACTAATACAAGTACAATTAGATTAAGTCACTTTTTCTTTCCTATAAATATGAATATAGTCTCATATTAATTTGTGTGCAAGTTATTTGAGAGAGAAAATTTGTGAGAGTCGAGTGATTTGTAAACTTTTCTTGATATATTAAATTCTGTCACCCGTGGACGCAGACAAATTGCCGAATCACGTGAAATTTATCTCTTTGTGATTTGTTTATGATTATTTTAGACTTTTCTTACACAACAAGTGGTATCAGAGTTTTGGTTAAAATTATTTTTTATTCTCTGCTCAGAACTGGAAGTGGTCAAAAATTATTTTTGAATATACTAAAAGTTTCGTCTTGTCGAGATGATTCCAATGGTATATTATACGTTAAAATCGGAATTCAAATGCATCCTCAAACACTGTTTAAGTCTTTGCTCATATTTTGAATGTGCCAAATGCGTCCTTAGTTCATTATTCTGATTTGCATTCAGCAAGAGAGGAAGATTGCTCCGCACTCTGTGATCCGTGTGCCCCAGCCACTGCGCACCCTTGCGCCTTGATTTTTTTTTCCGATTCAATACTGTTTTACTCATTTTGATTGGCTAGTTCAGCATATATTTGTTGGCTAGTTCAGTATATATTTGTTATTTTTTTAATCGGGTCAGAGTGGTTCTTATTACTTTTTGGTTATTCTAGATTCAATTGTGATATTAAATTTGATCAGTTCAGTATTTAAAATTTAATTTTGCCTTATTAGAACGTAAAAATGTTTGGTTTAATCGTTTTGAAACGCCGAATGCTATTTGTGATGGAGTTTAAAAAGTTTCGATGACTGAATCTGTTGAGGATTTTGTTTGTTGGGTTCAATTTGGTTATTTGTAAATTTGATTTATTTTTGAAGGATTGTCTATTTAAATTTTTTAAAAAATCAAAAATTTGAGAGCTTTATAACTGATGTAGTTTATTATGTTCGTTTGGAGGAATCTGTTTTGTTGATCATGAGAAATTTAATCTTTAGGTGGAGTTTTGTTCATAGATGAAGTTTGTCCTTAGATTAAGTTTGTCAATAGATGAATTTTGTGTCGGTTATCCAATTGCATTTGTTGCTGGATGATATGATGACAGTTTAGACGACAAGATGTATAATTTAAATCAAGTTTTAATACAACATAAACTTGATAAAATTTTGTAATTTGAGTAATGGCTCCATGCGGCTCGCATTTGGTTTCGACGTGATCCATACGTCTATTCGTATTTTTTTTAATTTTGAAATTTGGCACCTTTGGATGCATTTGGCGTCTTAAGACGCATTTGAAGGCAGCATCAATCTGTCAATATGTCTGATTTGAAGTTTTGGTCAGCCTAGGTGAATTTGATGCAATGAAGCGCATTTGGATGCAGATTTTATCTGTTGATTTGTTTGATTCAAAATTTTGAGCACTTTTGGTGCATTTATTGGCATCGTTGGTATATTAATTTGTTTGAAAGATGGATTCTCACCAAGGTGAATATGGTTGAGAATTTTGACTCAAATCCTATTTGTGTTGGGATAGACTTCTAGTCTATCATGATACTAAAATTTTAGTCAAATCAATTTAACATTTTAAAGAGTTCTGAAAAATATGAATTTATACAAGTTTGATTAGTTTTAAACTCGACTAGCACACGCAGAATTAGATTAAGTCTCTTTTTCTTTTCTATAAATATGAATATAGTCTCATATTATTTTGTGTGCAAATTATTTGTGAGAGAAAATTTGTGAGAGTCGAGTGATTTATAAGTTTTTCTTCATATATTAAATTCTGCCACTCGTGGACACAGGTAAATTGTCGAACCACTTAAAATTTGTCTATTTGGGATTTGTTTATGATTATTTTGCGCCTTCCATGTACAACAAATACAATACAATTACATAAAAAGTTAAGATAATTTTATAAATTTACATATGTAATGTTCGAAAAACATAATTGATTAAGTATATAATTTTTAGTTTACAAATGTTTTTTCATTAGTTCTAGTTAGAATAAAAAGTGAGCTTAACAAAAGAAAATTATTAGTGTGCCGAGACTACAAAAAAACCTTTTACCACATCGTTACTATAGATAATAAAATAAATTTAATTATTATTAAAATTAATTTTATAATTAAATTATATCTAAATTGCCTTTTGCCACGGATAATTTCTAAGGTGATCAACATCCATTTACATATGTAGTGTCCAAAAAGCACAATTGGCTCTGTCTGGGAAAACTTTTTTAGTGTTTCTTTATGATTTTTTTGAACTAATTGATTTTTTTTTAATTTGTTATGATAAAACGAATCTAAAAGTATTACTATTTTGACAAAAGTTAAAAAAGTTCACTAAAGACGAAAAAACCATTATAAAAGCCAATGGTCCTTTTTTTTGTTTTATATGAACTTCGTATATTTTTTTGTTAATTTTTTTCTTTATCTTTTTGATTTTTCTTAACTAGATAAATCTAAAAGTATTATCATTTTAACAAAAGTAAAATTTTTCACTAAAAGATAAAAAAAAAAGTCAGTATAAAAAAAATATCACAAAGTGATATATTAATGAGTTTATGGCAAGACTATCAAAAATCTTTTATTACGTTGTTATTTTTAATAATTAAAAAAATTATTTATTATTTTAAATTAATTTTATAATTTAATTATATTTAAAGTATTTTTTAGTGACGAATAATTTCCAATCTCACTCTTTTATAAATTGCAGGTTAATCACAAAAGAGAGGACCTCCTCTTTAACTCCATACTTGACAGTCCACCTTCCAAGTTCCAACCTCACCTGTATAAAAAGCAACCCATCTGACCCAAAACCTGACATATAACCAACCATTAATTTTCTTTTTTAAAGCTCAAACCCCAGTTCTCAGATCTATCCTCCAATGGCCAAAACAAGAAACAATAACAAACTCAGCATGGAAAACCAGCTAAACCAGAACCACAGCGCCGCAAAACTAGAGAAACCACCGTCTTGGGCGGTTTTGAGAAGCCTGCTCACCAGAGCACACCCCCAACCACCACCTCTTCTTCCGCCTCCGCCGGAAAACCAGCCACAGAGGCAGCGAAAGAAAGAGAAACTCAAAGAGGAAAGCAGAAACAGAAAGAAAGGCAAGAAGGTGTACTGTTCAGGCTCGCTCTGCAGCAACGTTAACACAAAAGTCACCCACAGACCCGACCCGTCGTCCACCGAAGACAACAAGAAGAGGGGTTCAATGGGTTCGGGTTCGACCAACCGTGACGGGTCCGGGTCGGGAAGATCCATGAAAGCCCCTCTTGGTGTATCTTCGGGTTCTTCGTTTTGGGTGTCTTCTGTGTCTTCTACTTCTACTGGTGGGTCTTACAGAGGGAGGCCTTTTAGGGGATTTGCTGGGTGTTACGAGTGCAGGATGGTGGTGGACCCGGTTCTTGGGGTCACTAGATCAGACCCGCCCATCAGACCCACCATATGCTCTTGTCCTTACTGTGGTGAGATCTTCATGAAACCTGAAAATCTGGAGCTCCATCAAAGAGTTAGACATGCTGGTAACAAAACATTTCTTTCATTCTTCATCTTTTTTGCGCGGCCCAAGCCCATTAACCCTTGTTTTAGGAGTGGGTAGGGTGTTTGACAAAGCTATTCTATTAATTTTTAATTTTTTATTATTAATTTTTGTTATAAATTATAATATATTTTAAATATTTACAACTTTTGTTATAAGTTATAATTATTTTTTTTCTATTTCAGTTACTAATATTTATTAAATATTTATAATTTCTGCTACAAGTTATAATTTATAATTTATTAGTTTAAGTAATCTCCAACACCTATTATAAGAGTATTATTTGGTAATTTTGCTTGGCATTCACGCTGATAATAAATTTTAAGATAGAGATATCACAGTTTATTTTTGTTGGATAACTAAGAAATAAAAAATGACTCGTGTAGTACGAATTGTAATTATTTAATTCTTAATAGTATCATATGGCATCACCTATATAAGAATAAGAAAGTACCTAATAATTTGACTTGTTTTAAGCTCTTAAAAAAAATTAAAAATAAATGCCTAATTTATTTGATTTATGCATGTACTATGTATACGTAAAGTATTTTAATTTTATTTGTTGGATAAATAATCTTGTAATTTTTAATAGTTAATTTAGGATTATTTTGTTGTTGTTTGACTATTCCAATTTGACAATGAAATATTTTAAGTTTGGATTACTTCTACATTTTGGCCATTACATTATAGTTTTTATAAGTTAATTAATTTAAAATTTTTTGGTTATTTGATGGTTTGAATTTATAATAAAACATTTTATATTTAAAGTATTATTATATTTTTATCGTTAAATTTGACGCTTAAAATTTGAGCAAGAATAAACTATATGAGTTTAGTATAATCCATCCCAAGACCTCATTGTGGCTCTTTTAATTCACTACAAATTGAGTAAGAATAAGCTATATGAGTTTAGTATAATCCATCTCAAGACCTCATCGTGGCTCTTTTAATTCACTACCAATTTACCAATGAAATATTGTCGGTATTTAATAAAGCTATTGTTGGTAAGTTATAGATTGTACGTATTTTGTAATAGAAATTGTGAATACTTAGTAAAAATTATAATTTGTAATTGAAATAAAAAAGATAGTTATAAATTGTAATAGAAATTATAAGTAATTGAAAAAATTTATAATTTATAATTATAACTAATAATAAAAAATTAAAAACTATTAGCAGTAACATTTTGAAATATCCCTTTGTTATGTATAGGGTTTGATTTTTTTATAGTTTGATTTTTAAATTTTATAATAAAGTTCAAACTCATTTTAATAATTCAAATTGTATATGTACTTGTTGACAATACCATCTATGCATAGGATTAGATTAGTAAGATATCAATAGTCTATCTTAATAATATTTAGTTAGATGGCAAGTGTAAAACTTTAGGGTAGACCGTCTATTTTATTTAAGATAAATGTATTTGAAATTACTCATACTTAATAGATGTATAATTTTTTGTATGCATAATTTTTTTAATGAATTTTATAAAATAACAATTTAAATTATTAAAATAAATTTGAGATCGACTTATAACAATTATTTTTTTACGAAAAAATTCAAAATTCAATCCTTAAAAAAACCAAATCCTTTATATATTAGCACAACTCCCAATCTTGCTGTCCTGTCCTGTTTGGGATAGTCGTTTATTTATTTATTTTATTTGGTTTATTTTTATTTTTAATATTTTTTTTATTATTTAGTCAAATTATTATATTTTTTAACTCTTCTTATCGAGATGAGTCAAAAATATTTTTTTAATCAAAATATTAAAAAAGTTCAAAAAGACAAAAATAAGTTACAATAAGCTAATAAATCAAATTTTATGTTACTTATTTTTCGTCTTTAGTGAATTTTTTATATTTTTTAAAAAATTAAAAAATACAGTGTTTCGACCCCATTTCAATGCCCACCGCTTATGCCGTTGAATTATATATCCCGCTTTAGATAATTGTTTATTTATTTATTTTATTTTTAGTAAATTTTTTTATTATTTAATTAAATTATTATATTTTTTAACATATCTCATCATCGAGTAGAGCTAAAAAATAATTTTTTTTTATCAAAATATCAAAAAACTTAGATAGGGCAAAAATAAACTAAAAAGCCAAATTTTAAATTGGTTATTTTCATTTTTGGTGAGCTGTTTTAATTTTTTTATCAAAATTTGTTACCTTTTCAGTTCATTGTTCGGAGACAATTTGAAAAAATAAAAATATTTAATTAAAAGATAGAAAAAGTCTAAAAAACACAAAAATATACATTTTTTTTAAAATTTAACCCGAAAAGGGCCAAATTTCAAAAAACAAAAATTATAATACATAATCCAATAATCTTTAATTAT
>JAOTRH010100599.1:0-15944 GCA_034768845.1 Heliamphora exappendiculata
TCGCAGCGCTAGGCTGAGTAGCAGTAACACCGCTGGCGGGCTGACTAGTAGTCGTATCCCTAAGTGCCCCCATAGCGAAACTCCCGGTAGCAGCAGGACCCTGCCGCGCCCCTAAGTCATGATCTCCCTGGCCTGAGCCCGCCATGAAGAGGAATGGAACCACGAGCAGTAATGTGACTATCATAAGAAGTAGTAAGAAAGAACAAGAAGAAGCGAGAAACAAAACGAGAAGCAGAGAGAAGTCGAGAGAGAACAAGAAGCTGGAGAGAGAAAGAGACATGAGCAAATGAATCCACCCCGCGCACCTCAAGGACCCTTATACGCGTTTGGAAGTGGCGGCTGCCAACTTTGATTACGGCAGCCGCCAGGTTTGTGAAAAGTCACATGGCGTATGCCATGTTAGAAGGATTTGAACCCAGCGGCTGCCAGGTTTGAAGGGTTTTTGAAGGCGGCGGCGGCCATGTCAGAAGGGAAACGACGCCTGTCAACGGTCATTTCAGTTGATGCGGTTATTTTAGGGTTTTTAGGGGCTGTTTGGGGTTTTTAATATGTGTTTTCACTTATTTTATTATTTGCACGCATTTTAATTTCTATTTATGTGCATAGATTATATTCTCTTTATTTTTACTAGCAAAAATAATTTTAAAAATAATAAAATAAAATAAAAATATACATAAATAATTTTGTGTTTTTTATATTAACCTCATATGTATTATTTTGTATACATATTCAAAAATACTTTGTTAAGCAAATAATAAATTTTAAACTTTGCTACCCCCATATTTTGTAGTTACTCCTTCCCGATAAATTTAAGTCATAACTAGAATTTTTAATTACTTTTATCTTACGCCTCGTTCTGAATTTTTACCTCTTAATTCACGATCTTTCTCCCCGATAAATCTAATTTTTGGCCGTAGTTTGGCTCCTGATCATTTAAAGTCTCGTTTTCGATTCTCTATGTCCCATATTCTTAGATCTTGACCTGACCTATTAGTTCGATGTTCGACTCGTCGGTCCTCATGACCCTAAACTGACCCGTCGGTCCTCCTCATGACCCTGACTCATCGGTCCTCTTCATGACCCTAAACTGACCCGTCGGTCCTCCTCACGACCCTAAACTGACCCGTCGGTCCTCCACATGACCCTAAACTGACTCGTCGATCCTCCTCATGACCCTAAACTAACCCGTTGGTCCCGTCGGTCCTCCTCATGACCCTAAACTGACCCGTCAGTCCTCCTCATGACCCTAAACTGACTCAGTCCTCATCATGACCTTAAACTGACTCGTCGGTCCTCCTCATGACCCTAAACTAACTCATTGATCCTCCTTATGACCTTAAACTGACCCGTCGGTCCTCCTCATGACCCTAAATTGACCTGTCGGTCCTCCTCACGACCATAAACTGACTCGTCGGTCCTCTTCACGACCATAAACTGACCCGTCGGTCCTCCTCATGACCATAAACTGACTCATCGGTCCTTTCACGACCTAAAACTGATTATTCTCCTTATCGATCTATGTTATGACATCAAAGCCTTCTTGGATTTTATCTACATTACAATGTAAATGTCTGCATCATGTTAGCATTTATTCATGTTAGCATTCACATCATGTTTCTTATCATTACATCTTTGTATTTTGCCCCATGAACTACGCTATGGTCTGATCCCTAGCAAAATGGGTACGTAGGCAACTTGGTGAAAATTCGAGTGCGACCAACATCATATGTGTGTTTGTATGACCTAAGATTGATGGCTCGGTCAAATGGATGCTGTCTCTAGATCTTTGATATAACTTGCATCATGCGTAGTTTTATAAGTAATATCAAAGAGGGGCAACTGTAGACACCCCAATTTGATCCCGCATAATCTTAGGCGAATCCGATGATAAAACAAGAGGAATAGTGCCTCAGTACGATCCTCGGGAGTTGATCCAAGCACGGTATTTGAACCCAGTCATCAAAAACCTTCAAAATCTCTAAAACTAATGAAATTGTACCAAACCATCGATAACTTGTTGCCCAAGTCACTGTCAGAAGTGGCGACCGCCATGTTCATTGTGGTGGCTGTCAACAGAACCTCTTAAAAACCCTAACCAAAAGTGGCGGCTGCCAACTACAACATGGAGACCGCCAACTCGCATTGTGGCGGCCGTCAATAGAACCTTGTGGAACCTTTTCCAACCTAGCGGCCGCCAACTTGCATTGTGGCGGCCGCCAACTTCAAATGACCTAACGTGTCCCAAAACGTGTTAAATTGTCATTGATTGAAGAATTCTATAAATACCGTACTCCGGTGTACGTTTTCAGTACGAATTTTGAGTGAGAGACTCTACCGATATACCGAGCAATTCCGAGCCCCGACGCTGAAATCCTGCCGAGATACCGAGATCCGAGCCTTCGATAGTCCCAAACCCTAGCTTGGATCGTTAAAGCACATTCCCAATTTGAGGATTCTCCCGCAATCTAGGTATCTTGCTTAGATCTCTGATCTTTTTAAACTCCAATTCCTCTCTCTTGGAGTGATCGGGTTAATTTTCAATTTCAATTCACATTTATTCTTTTTATTTACATAGTCAATCTTATTTGCTTCATGTAATTTAATTATTTTCTTTTATTGTTTAGTTAACTAATTTCTTCACATTCACATTTAGCACATTTGTTATTTTTTTCTTTCATTAAATCATTAAAATAGTGCTAACATGGTTTGACAATTACAACTAATCAATGTTGTTAATTGTTACCATAATACACTTACACACATATGAATATAGTTGCCAATACTATATTTATATTTGGTAATTAAATAATTACGTTTTGGTTTCTTTCATTTTTCTAGTGCTAGTTTAATATTATTTACTAGTCTATTCCATTATCTCTTTTTTTTTTGTAGTTTTCCTTACTAGCATTAGTTTATTTTCTAACATTTATTTTTCTTTCCCTTTAATATTCAATATTCCTTCATTAGTCTTTATTTTTTATTTTATTTCTCTTTTTTTAATAGTAGTGTAATTTTTTTTTTTAGTATTTTATTTCTTTTTCATTTCTTTTCCTTGTAATGTAGTTTTGATTTTCTTTTTAATGTACTATTTTTCTTTCTTTTCTTTTCTTTTCTTATAATATTAATTTAATGCTCATTTACTAACATTTATTTTTTATTTTCTTTTCCTTCCCTTTTATATTAGTATAATTTCTTCCCTTAATATTTTTTTAGCATTACTAATTTTAAATTTCTTTATAATGTCTAATTTTCTTTTTCTTTTCTCTTAATACTAATTTATTTTTCTCTTTATTAGTGTTTTCTTTCCTTTAACGTTAGTATTTATTTTTCACATAAAACTCCTTCTTCATTTTCTTTTTCTACCTTTATTTACTTATAATTTTATTTCATCCTCATTTTTTTTTATTTTCATTAATCCTAAAAATCATAAAAAAATCTTTTAATCTAATTCTCATTCTTTAAATGTAATTTTCTTTCATTTTGTTTTTTTTTCTCCTTATTTTTTTTTATCCCTTTTAAAATTTAAATAGTTAACTTTCCTTCTCATTAGTTCAATAAACATTTTCTAGTTTTCTTATTCTTAGTATAAATTTTTCTTTTATAAATTTTTCTCTTATTTTTTTTAAATCTTTAAACCCTCTTTTGTTAAAACATACTTATTTTTGTTAGTAGGCTTTCCTTCTTTTAAAATATAGAATTTTTGTGCATCTTTTATTTTTAGTACTTATCATGTTCATATTTTTCTTTCTAAATGAATGTTATGCATGTTTTGATTATTTTCTTTAAATGCATGTTTAGAGTAGTTTAATTCATTTTGTAGAAAATTATATTTAGGTTATTTTAACATCTTTAGTTTATTTATTTAAATCGTGCTAGTTTAATTAATTTTTATAAAATTGCATGTGGGTATACTTCATGTATCCTTTAGATAGAAATTGCATGTTATAGGATTTAAGAATTTTCTTTTGACACTTATTTATTTTGGAATATTATGTACATATTTTATATTTTTTTTTATACTTGATTTTTGATGTTCTCTCTTCACCCAAATTTTCTTTATTTGTATGCATTTGAGAAATTATATTAAAGAACTAATGGTGATTAGTAGAGGCCAACCTTACGGTTGGACGAACGGGGTGCCTAACACCTTCCCTGATTCGTATCTTAGCCCTCAAACCCTTTTCCTTTGGTTAACGTTTTCAAGATTAGTAGCCAATTTTGTTTTTCTTAGTTTTTCTTAGTTTTTCTCAAAAACTAAGTGGCGACTCTATTTTCAACAAAAGGAGTTTTCAAAATTTGATTTTTAAGGTGTTTAAAATATTTTTTAAAACATCTTTGAATTTTTTCATTTTTAACCTCCAAATCTCAACGCCACACCCAGCACACGTGTTGGTGGAAGATGCAAGTATGGTGGAACCAAAGACAGATGTCTGTTTCTTTATAGGATACCCTAAAGAAACTAAATGTGATTTATTTTATGATCCTAAGAGTCATAAGGTATTTGTTAGCACAAATGCTAGATTCTTGAAAGAGGATTATGTAATAAATCACAAACTCCGGTTACAAGTTGTTCTTGAAGAGGTGAGGAATGAAAATTTGATACAAATAGAAAATATACCTAATAAACAGAATGAGATACCACCTATCGTGAGTACACAACAGGAGTTTCGTCGTACTGGGAGGGTTGTTCGACAACCTGAGAGGTTCATGTTCTTAGGAGATTCTTACGACAAGATCCCAGAAGAACATGATACTGAATCCAAAAACTATAATGAAGCACTGCAAGACAATGATGTAGAATTATGGCAAAAGGCTATGTAATCTGAGATAGAGTCTATGTACTCTAATCAGGTCTAGGAGCTTGTGGATCCATTAGATGGGATAAAATCCATCGGGTGCAAATGAATTTTTAAGAAAAAGAGAGGAGTGAACAGGAATGTAGAAACCTTCAAAGTTAGGCTTGTTGCGAAGGAATTTATGCAGAAAGAAGGGTTCGATTATGAGGAAACTTATTCACCGGTGGCTATGCTTAAGTCCATTCAGATTCTCTTATCCATTGATGCTCATCTCGATTACGATATTTGACAAATAGAAGTCAAGACGGCATTCCTTAACGAAAGTCTTGACGAGAGCATCTATATGATGCAGCCAGACGGGTTCATAGCAAAGGGCCAGGAGCACATGATGTGTAAGCTTAAGAAATCTATTTATGGGTTAAAGCAAGCATTAAGGTCTTGGAACACTCGATTTGACCAGGCAATTAAAAGCTTTGACTTTGATTAGTGTCCTATCGAGTATTGCGTGTACTGGAAGCACGATGGGCATAAGGTGACATTTTTAGTCATTTATGTTGATGAAATTCTTCTAATCGAAAACGATATGGAGTTGCTATCTTCGGTGAATGTATGAATATCGAGTCAATTTGACATGAAAGACTTGGGAGAAGTGGGCCAAATTCTTGGGATCAAGCTCATTTGAGACCGATCACGTGGGATGTTGGGGTTATCTCAAGCCAGTTACATTGACTTGATTATTGCTCGATTTGGCATAGAAAATTCTAAGAAATAATTTATTCCTTTCAGACATGGAATTACTCTATCTAGGGATCAGTATCCTAAGACACCTCAGGAAATAGAGAGGATGAGAGGTATTCCTTATACTTCAGCAGTAGAAAGTCTCATGTATGCCATGCTTTGTACTAGGCTAGATATATGTTATGCCGTAGGCATGGTAAGAAGATATCAGTCTAATCTAATGGAAGAGCATTGGACTGCGGTCAAGAATATACTCAAGTACCTGAAAAGGGACTAAGGAGTATATGTTAGTGTACCAGGCTGATAGTCTTATACCTCTTGGGTATACTGACTCAGATTTTTAGGCAGATGGAGATTCTAGGAAGTCCACCTCGGGCTACGTGTTTACCTTGGGAGGTGAAGCCATCAGTTGAAGGAGCGTGAAGCAGTTTTGTATTGCTGACTCTACCATGAAAGCTAAATATGTTGCAGCTTCGGATGCAGCTAAGGAAGCGATTTGGCTCATAAACTTCCTTATGGACTTGGATGTGGTACCCTCGGTACAATCGCCTATTGTACTCTATTGTGATAACAATGGAGCGATTGCGAACTCAAAAGAACCAAGAGTCCACAAAAAAGAAAAGCACATTGAGAGGAAGTATCATCTCATCCGGGAGATTGTGCAGCGTGGAGACGTGGTAATTTTTAAGATTGTATCTGCGGATAACCTAGCGAATCCTTTTACTAAGGCATTATCTTAGAAAGTTTTTGATAACCATATAGAAGGGTTAGGTGTCAGGTGTGTTCATGCATGGCTTTGAGTATAAGTGGGAGATTGTTGGGAATATATACTGAAAAGTCATGCTTTTATGTATTTTATTCTGGATCCCTGGCATACTAATAAGAAATAATTTGAGATAGTTTTGCATTTATGATTTCATATTTATATTTGTGATGTATGAATACATAGTCTGTATATTCTGTTCAGTATTTGACTCGGTGCGTGCTGCACGGAAGATCGAGTCAAAGGTTTTGACAGATTATACAGGTAAGCTCATAATCGCAATGGACTCGGACATTCTATTGGTACGATTGTAATACATCGTTATAGTAGCTGGTCTTGGCTAGGTCGAATGGATTGAATTTAGGTTTTCAGAATTCGATGTTTCAGCTCGATGTATTAGTACACTTGGAGTGTATTGAGCGGGATCAACGGGATGATCGATTCTATACCGACTATATGAATTTAATTCACATCCCGTATTATCATGTATTGCACGAACTCTTAATCCCAAAGTGATTGATTAATTGTGTTCAGGTGATGTACAGTACTTTGAATCGTTAATTGTTGAGATTTCCTCCATGAGATCAACAATACCGACGAGTTGGGTACTGAAATTGTTTACCCGATGATTGATAATCAGCTGACAGAAACCACGTCCGATTTAGGTTGAGGAGTTTCCCTCGTGTGCTTTGCTTATAGGTTTGATTATGCTAAATCTGTACAGTGGATTTTCGGATTCGGCACATCAAAAGGTTAAGCGGTGCGGTTGCGAGGAGAAGAGGATAATTAAATTGGGTTGTTAGTAACTTAGTTTATTAATCGGGAATCCATATCTTAAATGTGGAGAGAATTCAGTACATTTGATAATTGAAAACTAAAGACATAATTTGAGTTAGGATCGGGAGTTCAGTCAGGACCTTTAGTGAAATAAGCTCTGCTTGTAAGAGAAAGGATCTAACTCGGGGACAGAGTTAGGGATATTCGATTTTCTCGTACGGTTAGCCCGAGTCCTATACTTTCTCGTTATCCTTCATGTAGCTCATTATACGTACGGATATTTTTTTTATTAGTTTTGGTTATTATTTAATTTAATTAGAATGCCGATTTTACCGCCAGTGATATTCAAGAATTAAATTAAATTGTTGGAGGGCAGTTTTGAAATTTGGCACACCTAGGGATTACTCCCTAGGTGGCCGGCCTTAACTAAAGGGGCGGGGATTTTGTTTTAATATATATATATATATATATATTGCTAATTTTTAGTAAGGAAAGATATATACTATATATATCTTATGCGTGAATATGGAAATAAATATGTATCAAAAAGGCTAAAATCAAACCCTAATCCTAAAATCAAACCCTAATCCTACCCTAGCTGCCACCTCCCTCTCTCTCCTTTTGGCAATTCATTTTTGCTCTTTGGAGAGAAGTGTGAGGAGAAATCGAAGAGAAGAAAAAGACTTCTATCGGGATCGGTGCCCACTAGTCGGGATCGTCGTGTGTGTCGGGATATACGTGATAAGATTGTTGGGTCGTCTCGAATCGTTGGTCGGCATCAAAAAAACTTGTTCAAGTTTCTTGAAGGTATATTTAATCATAAAATATCATATTATTTTATTATTTTTCATGAAAATCGCACAACATCATTTTTTATGACCACGACGTCGTTCATCGAACTTTTTTCGCTGCGCGGCTCTAACACGGTTATCTTAAAAGTTCTAGAAAAAGACTAGGCACCTTAATCCTAAGTTCGTGTGTAAGTGACGATCATTTGATTTTTTGCACACCATAGTAAAAGACTAGGAACCCTAAGTTCTGGTACGCCAGGCATCTCTCTATCATTTTGTGTTTAAAAAAAATACATAAATGAATAAAAAAAATAGAGGCAAAGAAATTCTCCCCTTAAATGTTAGTATTTTGCCCATTTTGTCCTAAATTTCTTCAATTTCTAGGATTTTCATAAAAGTTTTAGAATTATCTAAAATTTGTTTCTCATTTTCTAGGATTATTTCAAAATTTCTAGGATTATCTCAAAATTATTTCTCAATTTCTATAATTTTCTTAAAAAATTCCTTAATTTTTTAGGATTTTCTAAGATTTTTCTAGAATTCTTCTAAAAATTTGCCCCAAGTTTCTATAATTTTTCTTGATTTTTTAAAATTTTTCAAAATTTTCTAGAACTTTCTAGAATTTTTCTAAAAACAAAAAAAAAATGTTTTCTAAAGATTTTTTAAAATTTTCTAGAATTTTTCTAAAAACGAAAAAAGTTTTCTCAAGAATTTTCTAGAATTTTTTAGAATTTTTCTAAAAAACTATCATGATATAGTTAAAAGAATAAAAAACATGCCAAAATTACTAAAATTATCTAAACATGGATTGCAAACAAAAATAATCTACACAATATGTACAATACACGTATTATTATCTAAAAATTGTAAGAAGCATGTAAAAAGTTCTATGTTAAAAACTAACTAAAATAATAAAATCTAATAATAAATATTTTTAATTTGAAGAAGAAAGGGATGAAAGAAAACTTACAAAAGACTGATTAAGCCAAAATAAAAAGGGTTTAGAAAATATTTTCAAACTAGTAAAAAGAAAACCTAACTATTTACATAAAAGATATAAATAAGAAAAATAAGAAAAAAATTAACTAGCATAAAAAAGGTATTTTTATGATTTCGTGTTTTTTGTGGTTAATAAAAGAAAAGAAAAGAAGGATAAGATAAGGACAAGAAAAAGAAAATAAAACTATAGAAAAAGAAATGGAACATTTTATAAAAATAAAGCTAATAATAAAAATAAAAATAAAATAAAATACAAGAAAGAAAAATTACACTATTGTTAAAAGAAAATAAAAATAAAAGCTAGCAAAGAAAAATTAAATTAATGCTAGTGAAAGAACTTTAAACTAATATTTAAAAAAAAAAAGAAAGAGAAATGAAACATTAGCATTAAATAAAAAGAGAAGGAACATTACAAGAAAAGAAATAAAGTTGATAATAAAAAGAAAATAAAATGCTACACTAAAAGAAAAAAAATGTTAGAAAAATGAATTACATTAAAAATAAAAGAAAGAAAAAATAAAATAAAATAAAAGAAAATGAGTACTAGAAAGTAACATTGAATTAATATTACAGGAAGATAAATGCTATAAATAAAGAAAAAGAGAGACAAAGAAATAGAATACTAGTAAAAAAAAATAAAACTAACAAAAGAAAAGAGAAGAAAATAAATGCTAGATCATTAAATTAGTATAAAAAAGAAAAAGAATGAAAAAAAATGAAGCATTTGACTTAAATGGGTTTAATGTTGACTTTTACAACCATTTGTTATGTAAGTGCTTAGATTATAACAATTAACAAAATTGATAAGCTGTAATTGTCAAAAATATTAGCACTATTTAATAATTTAACGATTTATAATAAGCTTAAAAATGAAGGTAAGTAAATAAAAGAAGTAAGCTAAATAAGCTAAAACTAGAATTTAAAGTAATGTAAGAATATAACAACTACATAATTAATGCGAGAATGTAATTAAAATGAATTGACCAAATTAAATCCGACCACTCCAAATGGGTAGAACATAGAGCTAGAAGGGCCAGGGATCCAAGCAAAATACCTGAATTGCTTAGGAATCCTCAAGTTGGGGAATGTGGGTGAGCAATTTGATCTTCGGGCGATGATCCAAGCTAGGGTTTGGGACTATCGGAGGCTCGGATCTCCGTATTTCGACAGGGTTTCGGCGTCAGGGCTCGAAATTGCTCGATGACTCGGCAGAGCTTTTCTCACTAAACCTCTCTATCAAATTCTGTCCTTTAAAACGTACCAAAGGTACGGTATTTATAGAGTTCTTCAACCAATGAGATGTTGTCACGTTCTAAGGCATGCCAGGCTACTTGGAGTTGGCGGCCACCGCAATGTGAGTTGGCGGTCGCCATGTTGGAGTTGGCGATAGCCATGTGAGAAAAGGTTCCACAAGGTTCTATTGGCGGTCGCCACCATGAACAAGGCGGTCACCACTTCTAGCAATGACTTGGGCAACAAGTTATCGATGGTTTGGTACAACTTCATTGGTTTTGAAGGTTTCTGATGGTTTTTGATGGTCGGGTTCAATTACCGAGTTTGGATCACTTCCCGATAATCAAACTGAAAGCACTTGTTCCACCTGTTTTCATCATCGGATTTACCTAAGATTATGCGGGGTCAAATTGGGGTGTCTATACTCAGCCCCTTTTTATTTTAAGGATTTAATTAAAACCTTGTTTTGAGACCTCCGGTGGATTTGAGAAAAGTGTTAATTTGGAGGGAGAATTTAAAACTTTAATCATGTAATGATGAATGGTGTGGGTCATGGATCGTATAATGTATGAGAACATCATTGCAAGGCATTTGGCTTATTCTTGGGTTCAATTTTGGCAGCTTTTGTTCAGTTTCGCAATCTGTGTTGATCGCTCGAGCGGTGAGGAGCCCGCTCAAGCGGATAGGTGGCAGAAAGGTTTCTAGAGTGGGACCGCTCGAGCGGTGGGGGTCCGCTCGAGCGCACTGTCGCGGAGCAAACTCTTTAAAAAGATCGCGTTGGGCCTTTTCCTTTCATTCTTTTCATATCTCTCTCTAGAGTATGGGTGAGAGCTAGGGCTTAGGTTTGAGAGTTATTGGAAACATGTTTGGCTCCTCTTAGTGAGTTTTCTTGGCTTCCGCTCGGTGGCTTAACCGTTGGAGGCCCGATCTTGGCGTTAGAGGTGTTTTTTTAACCGTGCGGTTAGAGATTCTCGTGGATGGAGCTCGTTTGAGGCTTTTTCTTGTGGATCTAGCATCCATAAGGTAGGATCTAAGACTCTTTTAGAATATCTTTGTGATATGTGTTGTGATTTCAAGTTTGTGAACATAAAAACATGAAATTCGTGTTTTCAAAACTTTAAATTGAAGTTTGGTGATAATGAGAGTTTAATCTTGAATCTATGAGGAATTTAACATGTACCTATCTTGATAATATCATTAATTTGAGGTTGGATTGAGAAATGATAAATTAGGGTTTGGGATTTGAGTTAATGTTATAAAAATTGAGGGTTTTGGATTTGAAGAACCGGTATGATGAAATTGATGAAATTGTTGGTTAAAGTGGGAATTATCATTACCTATTGCAATTCTTTTTTATAAATCTACGTGGCACATATTGGTGTCAAGCATAAATTGTGGGTTTTATTGAATAAAACCAATGATCTTGTGAATTTGGAATTTATGTGAATGGTTAACTTGGATTTGAGCCCTAAAGCAATGAAATTGTGAATAACGGAAACATGTAATGATGTGAGTTTGGCGAGAGGAACCTTTAGGGTTAGACTCGCGTGTGTATGTGATATGGGTTTGGTGAGAGGATCCATTTGGGTTGGACTCACATGTATGTGTTGTTTTATCATATATTGAAAAGGGACTGGTTTGTGGATCCAAGGGACCGTTCAAGGTTGGACACGAGTTGCTCATCGGTGAAAAGACCGAAAAACTGCGCATATTGGGTTCTCTGCCCGCCGGTTAGTGAACTGGAAAAGGACGAGTCGTGTCGAGGTATAGCACATTTCGTTACTTCATGGGGCCTATGTGACCAGGTTGAGTGTAACGTTATGGGGATCTATACGCTCGTCCGCCGTCGGTGCCTATGTTTTGAACCACGAGTTGGAAAAATGTGGAAAGTGCTAACAAGGTGTGTGTGTTGTGGATAATCGGATTGGTAAAAACCTAACTTGGAAATGAAATGAAATGGTAAAACATGTTGGGTTAATGTGTGATGATAAACGAAATGGAGCGAGCAATATCTTGATTGGAGAAATGGAGAAGGTTGTGAAATGTGAAAATAGGTTGGTTGACTAAAAAGGGTAAAACATGCTTAGTTAAGTGAAGACGAAAATCTAAATTGAATGATTTTTATGAAAATCAAGAAGTATGGGAAAAAACCTTTTCTATGTAAAAACTTGGTTATGCATTGGAAATTTGAGAATTTATTTGGAAACAAAGAATACGTTTTGATTAAACTTATGCGTGTGCCTTGCATAACCATACTTATATATCATGCATGTATTCGAGATTAGTCTTGTTCCTATGGGTTTCGATTCATATTGTTTAACAATATTTCAAGTGATAGCGGGAAGAAGGCTCCGGGCCGAGGTGACGATCATTGGACCCTTGGCGTCGTATGTAGCGTCGTATTTTCCTCTGGGTAATTGATGTTGAGGAATGGAATTGTAAAAATGTAATAATTTATTTTGAATGTTTGGAATATTGTAATTGAGGGTTAGAATACCGTGTTATGAGGCCTTAGGACCATAGATTCATATTGTGCACGCATGCGAGGACGTTTGTGGTCTATTGGCAAGTTGTAATGATGAATTTGTTAATAAAGTTAATTTCAATTTGTCATGGAATGGATGGATGTTTAAGCCTTTATGAGTGTTTTAAGAGCTTATTTTAAGAAATTGAATCCGTGTTTCAAGAAGAAGAAGAAGTGATTAATTTTCTCAGCCTCAAGGGAATTTTCACAGTTTTGAGAAAGGAAGTCTCGGGTGCCTGACATCTCAAGCGGGTCTTGCTGGATGTGTTGTGTTGAAAGATGTTCAAAAGAAAAGGGTTGTCCCCAAAGGAGTTTTAGACATAAACAAATGGTTTAAAGGTATATTTATCAAAGAAAGGGGTTTTCATATCGAGTTGGTTTCTAAAATATATTCGAATTATATTAAAACGAACTCGAAGTGTTACAATTTGGGATTAAAAAAAGTGAGAAAGCCCTCACCGAACTGAAGCACTATTTCTCATTTTCACCATTACTAACTGTACCGAACAGTGGTGAAACATTGTTTCCATACCTTGTAGTGTCAACTCGGGCTGTCAATGTTATTCTTTTGAGGATGGAGGACAAAGTTCAGACGCCAATCTACTATGTAAGGTGATTCTTGATCTAGAAACAAGATATCTACCATTAGAGAAACTGACTTTAGCTCTTGTCACCGTATCACGAAAGCTGATTCACTACTTCAGAGCTCATCCGATCAAGGTAATCACCGAATACTCTCTCCAGGCCTTACTTCAAAAGGTAGATTTCTTAGGAAGAGTTGCGAGATGGGAAAAGAGTAATTACAAATAAAACAGCCAGCTCTCGTCCAAAGAAAATAGCCATGCAGATTCTCTGGCATGCCTCGCATCAGTAGTAAACTTTAAAAAAAAAGAGTAATTACAGTGAAAATTCTCCAATAACCCAGCACGATCGTTCCCAAAGTAGAGCACATCTACTATTCGAAATTAGGTCTAAGCTGGATGGACCCAATAAGGGATTACTTGATTAAAAATAAACTTTCATATGATCAAAAAGAAGCTCGAATGATAAGAAGAAAGGCATCTCAATTTTGGATCTCGAGTTCGTACGATTTATAAAAGAAGTCTTTCGTAGGCCCCTACCTTTTTTGTGTACACCCGAACAAATTTCAGGATCTCCTATTTGAAATCTATAAAGAAATATGTGGTAGTCATACGAGTTGTAGGTCTTTAGCCCACCGAATAATTTCTCAAGGCTATTGGTGGCCTTACGTGGAAAAAGATGCAGAATAGTATATCCAAAAGTGCGAGAAGTACCAAATATTCTGTTCAAACATACACGTCCCAACAGAGGACCTCTCACCATTAACCAGCCCCTGGCCCTTTACGCAATGGGGGTATGACATAGTGGGCCCTTTCCTAAAGGTTACAGGTAGCATAAAGTACTCACTCGTTGCCACATATTACTTTACTAAGTGGGTTGAGGGAGAATCTTTAGCCAACATCAGAGATGTCGATGTCAAAAGGTTCACATAAAAGAATATTGTTACTCGGTTCGGCATCCCCCGAGCAATAATCTCTAACAATGGGACTCAGTTCGATAGTTCGGTATTTAAAAACTTTTGCTCAGGATTGGGAATCAAGAGTTATTTCTCTACACCAGTGTGCCCACAGAGCAATGGGCAAGCCGAAGCAATAAATAAGACCATTATTGATGGACTTAAGAAAATGATGGATGCTGCCAAATGAAGATGGGTAGAAGAACTCTCCTCCGTCTTATGGACATACCGAACAATCCCAATGAGGTCCACGGGGGAAACACCTTTTTCCTAGTTTATAGAGTAGAGATAGTAATACCCCAAGAGATTGGATTGCCAACAATCCGAACAGAAGTCAGCACGCTCAAAATAAATGAACGAGCCCTGGCAATGGACCTAGACCTAGACCTAGTCGAGGAACGAAGAGAAGTGGCAACCATTAAATTGGACTTAAGTTTGCCTTGGGGACTCAGTCTTTCTTGGTTTTTCCTTCCCAAGTATAGGAATGACTTCCATACTACGGATTAAATTAGTTCGGATATGCTTTGAACTTAGCATTTTTAGGCATTTTCTTCCCAAGGAATGCAAATAAATTGCGTAAATTTTATTTTTAAATCTTCAATTTTCTGTAATTTTTTTAGCTTGGTAATAAAAAGCTGTTGTTCGGCAAGAATTCTTCTTTCCAAATTACTCATTTTTTAATCAAAGTTTTTAACGAATAATATTTTTTATAAAAACTTGGAGGGCGCATCGAGTACTATATATATCCTCCAGTTAATAAATTCAAAAGTTATCCGAACTAATTTAGCACATAGTATGGAAGTTAGTCCTATACTTGAGAAGAAAAAATTTAAAAAGCTAAGTTCAAAGGTTATCCGAACTAATTTAGCCCTCAGTATGGAAGTTCAATCACATATTTGGGAAGAAAAAGCCTAAAAAGGCTATGTTCGAAGTATATTCGAACTAATTTAGCCCTTAGTATGAAAGTCAATCCCATACTTAGAAAGAAAAAGCCTAAAAAGATTAAGTTCGAAATATATCTAAACTAATTTAGCCCCTAGTAGGGAAGTAAATCTCATACTTAGGAAGAAAAAGTCTAAAAAAGTTATGTTCAAAATATATCCGAACTAATTTAGCCCATAATATGGAAGTCAATCCCATGCTTGGAAAGAAAATTCCTAAAAAGGCTAAGTTCAAAGCATATCCGAACTAATTTAACCCGTGGTATGGAAGTCATTCCTATTCTTAGGAAGGAAAAGCCAAGAGAGACTGAGTCCCTAAGGCAAACTTAAGTCTAAATTGACTAAGCCTAAAAATGGCTAAGTATAAGATCAAAGGATAAGTATGCAAAAATAGTGAACATTTGACAAGACAGAAAAGCATTGTTCATTAGATAAAGAGGGGGCTGAAACCCTCGAAGCTACAACCAAAAGTCCCAAGGGGCAGTACAAGCAACAAAGGAAAATGTTAGCCCAAGGCCTTTTTAATTTGATTTTAATAATTTTCATAATTCATTTTCTAAGAATAAATGATTTTAAATGGATAATATTTTACATTTTCAAAATGAAAGTGTTAACACATTTTGAACAATCAAAGTTGACACCTTAGCAAAAAAATTTGACTTTTATCTCAAAAAGTTCAAACACTTAAGAATTCTTTAATTGGAATTTTTTGTGTTGATCTTAATTGAAAATTAAGTCAAACACTTTTAAGGTAAAGTATACTTGAAACTTATCAAGTATGTCAACACCAATTGATCAAATGCTTTGACACCCTAACTGTTTTTCAAGTTGATCTTCAGGTACCA
>JAOTRH010100620.1:1612-15942 GCA_034768845.1 Heliamphora exappendiculata
TCTTATGTGGTCTTGAAGCATTTAAGGCTTTGGTTTTGTTTACGCATATGTTGATTCGGTATTATTCCGTAGTGCTCAGTGTTATCCCGTAGTGTTCGATGTTATCCCGTGGTATGCAATTTTATCCCGTGGTGTGCGATTTTACCCCGTGGTATACGATTTTACCCCGTTGATGTGTTTGAATAGGGATCTTTATCTCTGTGTTAGGATGGTTATTAAGACTTGTGAGAGTCGATTCTGTATTGCATGTGGGGCTCATGGGAGTCTTGGCACGTAGAAGTCTATTTTTCCTGGTGAAGCATTGTTCTATACCTATATATATCAACATAGAAAATAACTACAAAATAAGAAAGACTTCACATAAAAAAATAACTTGATATATATAGATCTGTATTGAATACAACTACAAAATAAGAAAGACTTCACATAAAAAGGGCTTGGAAACACAACAAAGTATCAATTCCGAGTCTCATATACACTGTGAGACCCTGACACGTTTTCTTTTTCGGCCTTTTTTTACGCGCATTTAGCATTTTTGCTTTAGCATGATTATATGCGTTTTTATGCATGTTTGGATTTAGATATGCATGCAGGATTTTTCGAGGGCCGTTGGCCGTTGTGGCCCGGGTTTCAAAATAAAATATACTTTTTTGGCGAGCCTATAAATATCTTCCTTTAGATATTTTTATTCAAAATATCTTTTTCATCCTCTCTCTAGCTTTTGAACTAACCTAAACGCTCTGCCTTCTCTCTAACTTCTCGGAGGCCCGGGACTTGGTTTTCGACAATCTAACAGCGAATTCCTGCTATTGGCATGATGGGCTACACGTTCATCCGGATAGAATTTTTTTTTTGATAAAGTATAATTTTGCACGTGGATCGAAGCACCAAGTTATTGACTCAACGAGATAGGATCCTAAACTCTCATATCTTATAAGGGTGCTACGTGTAATAGTAGGTATTTTTACCGGTTAAAAATGCATAAAAAAATTGATTTAAAGATCGGGTTTTGATTTAAAACCATTTTTGGGTTGTTTTCGGTTGGGTGAACCGGTTTTTGAGATTTTTTATTATGTAGTTCTTGATGTTTTGGGCTCGTGTATGTCTGTGGGTGTTAAAAATATGCGAATTGGTAAGTTTATGTGTGTTTTGATGTATCATAGTGAGTGTTTGAGAGTTTTGGGGCTTAGAACACAAAATAGAGGAAAATATGGGTTTTTCTCGGGTGGCTGCTCGCTCGAGCGCCCGACGTTCGCTCAAGCAGACTAGCTGCATAGGGCCGTTTTGTTTTGATCATATCTCTCTCATCCAGACTCGGAATTGGGTCGTTCTTGTACTCAAATAGTAGCTCCTGAAGTCTTCTTTCCAATGACACCTCTCTCATAAGAAAATTCTTTTTGTATAAAAAGTTATGAGCAAAATAGTGAGGGTATGTCAAATTTTCTTAACTATTTTTCATTCGTGTTGGCCATGATGGCCGTGTGGGGGTCCGTGTTGGCCGTGTTGGGCTTGTGGGAGCCCGTGTTGGTTGTGTTAGGGCCTTGGGGGTTTCTGTTGGTCATGTGGTGGCCTCTCGGTTGATTAGGTTATGGGGGTCGATCAACTTCTCTCCTCTAGTGGTTTTTCAGTTGGTGGGATTATGGAGTCTTGTCAATTAAAATCACAGAAAGAGTGTTGGTCATTTCATGCGAGTTGTTGGTGCACCGTTGTGTGTGTAGTTGTTGGTGCATCGTTGGGTGCGGGATGTGCTGGGTCCGGTGTTCTTTCTAGAGATAGGGTTTTGGTGAGAACCGTTTTGTGGGAGGTTTGTGTTGACCTTTGGTTAGGTCATGTTCTGTAGGTTTGTTGTTTATGTTGGGCGCGTGTGGGCGTCGTGGGTTTGTGTTGGTCATGTGTGGGCATCGTGGGTCTGTGTTGGGTGTATGACATGTATGGTTAAATGTGGATTTTTAGTGCACAGTTGTGTTTGTGGTGGTTAGTGCATCGTTACGTGCAGGGGTTTGGTTTTGTTTCTTGGTTTGAGTTTTCTCCCAGCGTTGGCTGCTCGAGCGGTGATTGAGCGCTCAAGCACTCGAGTGGTGTTTGAGCGCTCAAGCACTTGAGGTGGTGGCAGAGATGTATGTCGGTAGGGGACCGCTCGAGCGGTGGTTGAGCACTCAAGCACTTGAGTGGTGTTGGCCTCTGGGTTAAGTTTTAGGGTTTTTGCATCGTTGGTTATCCTGGTGAATGGACGGGTTGTTCGATAAGTGGACGTTTGGTTGTGTGGCATGGGTGCCGATATGTGAAACGTAGTGTTTTACGTGGTTATGTGCATTTAAAACTCTAGTTTTATTTATGCATATTATGAGACAGAAATGTGGTCTTATATGATTATGAAACATAAGATGGAAATGTGGTATTATATGATTTTTGAAATGTAAGACGAATATGTAGTCTTGCGGTATCTAAAACTTTGGTTTTAGTGACACGTGTGTGTGTGGGTTGTGTGGACGGACAAAAATGTGATCCGCTGTCCCGTGGATGAAAAGGTGGTCCGATGTGTTTTGGACAAAAAAGTGGTTCATAGGCGAAAAAGTGGCTCGATAAATGTTAGCTCTGGTTAACGTGGATGGAAAGGTGATTCGAGAAATGTTAACTCTAGTTAACAATGTGTGTGTACGTGTGAGAACCTGAAGGATGGAAAAGTGATCCTGACGGTGCATGTGTGTGTAAGTGTCTGAGTCTGAAGGATGAAAATATGATCCTAAAGATGCGTGATGTGTAGTTATACATGGCTATGTGCATTTATAACTCTAGTTATTTATGTATGGATTACATAGATGAATTGCATATATGGTGTGTGTTGCACGAGTTGCATGCGTTGTGTGTGTTGCACGGATTGCATATGTGGTGTGTGTTGCACGGGTTGCGTGTGTTGTGTGTTGCACGGATTGCAAGCGCTGTGTGTTGCACGGGTTGCATGCACAAGTAGCATGTGTTGCGTGTTGTGGGATGCATGTGTTGAGTTGCATGGGTGGCATGCGTTGCGTAGGTTGTACAAGTTAGCCGTGGCTAACGATGTATTAGTTGGGGCTATGGTCCTTCAGTGACAATTTGAGAAAATCCTTGTGATGGGTGTGTACCACCGTATTTGTATAGAACTATTATTGCAGCTTCTGAGGGCCGATTATATGTATCATAGATTGCATGTACTGCATTATAAGATGGATAAAACCAATTTTAAATTGTTTTTAAGACTCGTGTGAGTCGTGATATAAAAATTGTTTTCAAACTGTTTTCAAGGCTCTTGTGAGTTGACATGGTTCTTATTCCCGCTTTCCCGTTTACATGTGAAAATTATTTTAAAGGCTTGAAAGAGAGTTGAAAACTGCACCTCGTTTTCCTAGCATGTTTAGCTTATATTTCATGCTTGTCTAGTTTCTGCTGAGATTTGGCTCGCGGTGTGGGATTTAAAATGTTTCTTCAGGTACCAGTCACGCAGGTTGATCTCGAGGTGCCGGAGGGGCAGAAGATCTGTAGTCTTCTTTTTTTCTCATTTTTAAACATGTATACTGTAACATGTTTTTTCGGTGTTGAAACCATGTAGTGTAAGTTTTTTGGCGTTGGAGCCTTATGTATTGTAAGCCGATTGGCGATTATATATAATGCATGTATGTTTCATATTGAGAGTGCATTCTCAGGTTGGGCGTTATGTTTGGTTGCTTGAGGGTGTTTCACGTGACCCAAAATTTGGGGCGTGACAAAATAGTATCAGAGCTCTGGGTTCGAATACCTAGAGCCGTGGGAAGAAGGTGCATCACCGTGTGAGGTTTATTGCGTGTGCTTGATTACATGTGTTTAGATACTTTGATAACATGAACGTGTTGACATGCTAAGCATGAGAATGTTGTGTATATGTGAGCATGGGGGTTGAACTATGGGAATGATTAGTCCTGCCTTTGGGCGCTTGGATTAATAAACTTGGGAGCCAAGTTAGAAACGCGTTTAGCTGACGTGATTTCTAGCAGAAAATCCGAGTAGGTTGTCTAGATTGACGCATCATTCTTGTCGGTACTTCTCGGTATGTGGAGTATGTTTAGCATGAACCTATGTGGCTACATATTGACATGTTTATGTGCTTAGTGTTTATGTTCATGCGATGTGTTGTCTTATGTTCTGTTTTTTTTTTTAAATAGACGTGATTTTTGCGCGAAGAGGGCGAGGTTGTGTTCGAGACTGTGGCCGTGGGTTTGGAGTTTGTGGTGGACTCCATGGGTGGTGTGCTGTGTTGAGGCAGCGGTTGGTGAGGATGTGATGTTAGGGTGAGTGGTAGATTCCGTGTTTTTTAGATAGTTAGCCGTTGTTTAGGATGCCTGACCTTGTTTGACTATATCCTATGAATGGTTCGGCTGACCACCTCTTGTGCCTGTGTCGATTGCGATCGACGTGGTTGTTTCCTTTTGACCTTGTGGTGAATTTCGAGAACGAAATTCCTTTAAAGGGTAGAGTTGTGAGACCCTGACACATTTTTTTCGACGTTTTTCAACGCGCGTATAACATTTTTGCTTTAGCATGTTTATATGCATTTTTATGCATGTTCGAGTTTAGATATGCATGCGAGGTTGGTTCCCGAGTCCGTGGGCCATTGTGGCGCGGCTTTCAAAAAAAAGATATTTTTTCGGCGAGCCTATAAATATATTTCTTTAGATATTTTTATTCAAAATATCTTTCCCATCCTCTCTCTAACTTTTGAACCAACCCAAACGCTCTGCCTTCTCTCTAACTTCTCGGGGGCCCGGAGCTTTGTTTTCGATGATCCAACAGCGGATCCTTACTATTGGCACGTTGGGCTATGTGTTCATCTGGACAGAGTTTTATTTCGGCGAAATTTGATTTTGCACATGGATCTAGGCGTTGAGTTTTTAATTTAATGAGGTAGAATACTAGACTCTTATATCTTATAAGGGTGCTACGTATAATTGTAGGTGCTTTTACTGGTTAAAAATGCATGAAAAATTGATTTAAAGATCAGGTTTTGGTTTAAAACCATTTTTGGGTTATTTTTGGTTGGGTGAACCGAGTTTTGAGGTTTTTCATTGGGTGGTTCTTGAGGTTTTTGGTTTTTCATTGGGTGGTTCTTGAGGTTTTTCATTGGGTGGTTCTTGAGGTTTGGGGCTCGTGTATGTCCGTAGGTGTTAAAAATATCCGAATTGGTAAGTTTATGTATGTTTTGAAGCATCATAGTGAGTGTTTAAGAGTTTTGGGGCTTAGAATGCACAACAGGGCAAAATCTGGGTTTTTCTCGGGTGGCTGCTCGCTCGAGCACCCGACGTCCGCTTGAGCGGACTGCCTGCACATGACCATTTTGTTTTGATCATATCTCCCTCATCCGGACTCGAAATTTGGTCGTTCTTGTACTCAAATTGAAGTTCCAGAAGTCTTCTTTCCTACGACACCTCTCTCATAATAAATTTCTTATTATAGAAAAAGTTATGATCAAAATAGTAAGGGTATGTCAAATTTTCTTAATTATTTTTCATTCGTATTGGCTGTGTTGGGCGTGTGGGAGTCCGTGTTGGCCGTGTTGGACATGTAGGAGCCTGTGTTGGTTGTGTTGGGGCCTTAGGGGTTCCTTTTGGTCGTGTGGTGGCCTCTCGATCGATTGGGTTATTGGGCTCGATCGACTGCTCTCCTTTAGTGGTTTTTCAGTTGGTGGGATTATGAGGTCTTGTCAATTAAAGTCACGGAGAGGGTGTTGGTCATTTCATGCGAGGTGTTGGTGCACGGTTGTGTGCGTAGACTGCTCTCCTCTAGTGGTTTTTCAGTTGGTGGGATTATGAGGTCTTGTCAATTAAAGTCACGGAGAGGGTTTGGTCATTTCATGCGAGGTGTTGGTGCACGGTTGTGTGCGTAGTTGTTGGTGCACCATTGAGTGCGGGACATGTTGGGTCCGGTGTTCTTTCTAGAAATGGGTTTTTGGTAAGAACCATTTTGTGGGAGGTTTGTGTTGGCCTTTGATTAGGTCGTGTTCTATAGGTTTATTGTTTGGGTTGGGCGCGTCTGGGCGTCGTGGGTTTGTGTCAGGTGTATGACGTGCATGGTTAGATGCGTATTTTTGGTGTACGGTTGTGTTTGTGGTGGTTAGTGCATCGTTGCGTGCGGAATTTTGGTTTTGTTTCTTGGTTTGGGTTTTCTCCCAGCGTTGACCGCTTGAGCGGTGGTTGTGCGCTCGAGCAGGCTTGTGGCCGAGAGTTGGGTCGGTGGGTGATCGCTCGAGCGGTGGTCGTCCGCTCGAGCGAGGTGGTAGCAGAGATGTATGTCGATAGGAGACCACTCAAGCGAGGTCGTTGAGCGCTCGAGCGCACGTGACTCAGAGTTTGAGGCATAACAACATGCTAGAGATAGTTTCGTCATCATTCATCTTAAAGTTTTCATACTTACTAATTAGTCCATCAATTCTAGAGTTTTTAACATCTTAAGTGCCTTCATAAGTGATTTCTAACTTCTCCCATATTTTCTTAGCACTTTTAAATGTCATTATACAATTATATTCGTTAGTACTTAAAGCACATTATAAGGCATTCATGGCACTAGGTTTATTTGAAATAGCTTCATATCATTTTCATTCATTTCTTCTTCTAGTTTAGGAATTTCTTTACCTTCTACAGCTTTAGTAAGAGTAAAATTACCTTAGACGATTACTCTCCAAGTCCTCCAATCCATGGTTTGAATAAAAATTCTCATTTTTTGTTTCTAAAAAGTGTAGTTAACACCACAGAAGATTGGAGGCCTTGTAGAGGATTGACCTTCTCCAAACAGAGATACACCGATACCTAATATAGATCTTTTTCATAAAAACTTGTTAAGAATAATATGATAAAACTCTGATACCAATTGATAGTATATGTGCAATCCCAAGAGGGGAGGTAAATTGGATATTTAAAAAATTTCTTGTTTAAGTATTAAAACCCAAATATAGATTTTAATTCAATTATAAGCAAGATTCAAAACTTCTTATTTGAAGATTAAAATACAAGTACATATTTTAATTCACAAGATTCAAAACTCCATGTTTGAAAATTAGAACACAAGTATAGTGAATGATTCAAGTATAAGTAACAATACGACAATAATGAAAATGAAGAAAATAAAGGGTTAGAGATATGACACTAAGATTTTTATAAGGTTCGGTACAACAACTTACATCCTCGTCTCAAGCCAACCGTTATGAGAATTTTTACTATCACTCCTTCAATAGGCGGAGCAGCCTCTCTCCTTAGCCTTGGTGGAGTAGTCTCTCTTGAGACTGTCCCCTTATCAAGTATCCCAATCCTTATAGGTGAATTAACCTCTCTTGAGAAATACCCTTCTAAGTACCACAAAATGAAATAAATGTATACAAAGAGATGCTCCTTCAATAAGCTGATAAGTACAAGAAATTACCACACTAACTCACTTCTCAATGAAACTCTTTGAGAATTCTAAAAACTTTTTCTCTCAAAAAATATGATCGAAAACTTGAGAAATTTAAGCACTAAGTAGAGAGTTTACAAGAGAGAATGATTTGAATAGTTGAAGTGAATAAAATCATAGCACAAGGACTCTATTTATAGGCCAAAAGTCCGAACTAGTCGTTGGGATAAATGTGGTAATGTCAAACTAGCCGTTGCAGTCATTTTTTAAAAAAATTGCCTATTCAGTCGACTGAGGTGGTCCAGTCAGTCGACTGGATTTCCATATTTGACCATTTAGTCGACTGAACCTGTGGGTCAGTTGACTGGGCTACTTTGAATTTTGTTTCTTATTAGGCATACCAGTTTCAGTCGACTGAATGCTATGCATTAGTCAACTGAACTTTTAAAAGTTCAAAATTTAGATTTTAAAAAATTGTTTCGAACACTTTGTTTTGAAAAAATATTTTTATAAATTTTTAAGATTCCTATAAGCTTCAAGAGATATAATCATGAATTTTGTGAATTTACATAGATCCTAATTTCGATACAAATAAAATTTAACTCAATCTTCAATGCTTCAACTTTGCATTGCTCTAAAACCTTGTAGCTAAAGAGTTTGATTTGAATTTTTTGCTTCATGACTTCCACTTTATGTCTTTGATTGTGCTAAACATATGTTTCCTGTAAACAATCTCTATTTGCACAATTAGATACTTAGGTTTTTTATCATCAAAACGGTCATTGAAGTCTTGTTAGGCCAACACTCTTCTTCACTGTCAGATAGCTGATGGTTGAAGAAGATTTCTAATCCCTGTAATTTTTGATTAGTCTCTTCCTTAATCCAAGGTTCTAGAAATCCGCAATAAGGGAAGTTGTCTCTTTCTTTGATAAAACGTCCATTCAGTGTTGGTTAATATTCTCCCATCTTTAAACTATCTGATTCTAGCTTATATCTGAGCCCATATCCATGACGGTTGTGATAAACAGGGATTGGCATTGTAATTCCTTGCAGATTATTGCCAAGCCCCATTTCCGGGAAGATAGACATTCTCTTCATCATCACAACCACCTTCGGGTTCACATAATTGTCTTCTTTATTCATCAACACTTGAACAACCTTTATTTCATCAAAATCGAACCCATTGAGAATGAGGTATTCTTCTCCGTGTTGAATCTCAATGAGCAAGTTAGTATCACTGAGCAGGGTTGGCACGCCAGTTTCCTCAAGAATAGTGATAGTCATCCTTTCCTTTATTAGCTTGACCTTCTGATGTAGGGTTAACATAACTGCTCTTATCGTCAGATCATGTAGCTAAGGTCTTCCAGAAGCAGATTGAATGAAGTTGGCACATCGAGAATATGGAATTCCACTTCTCTCTTGTGATCCCATTATTATAGTAAAGGTCACCAATCACAAGACGTCCCTTCGTGTATTGTCGTATACTCGTACTTCATGTGCACTCAGCTTGAAATATTACGTCTTCAATCCAAGGCAATAAGCTATTCATAACAGGCGTACATTGAATGCATAGCTGTTGTCGACCAAAACGATTATAACCCACTTTCCCAAACATTTAATGGTTAGATGCAATGGTTTGTTGTGAGATGGTCCTTCTGGCGTGAAATCCTTGTCACTGAAAGTGATCACATTGGGCTGCTTCTCCGGTACTAACATTCTAATTAACTGATCAGGGTAAACATTGATCAGGATGTCTACCTTATTCAGAGCTTTTAGCACAGCCTACCTGTGTTTGTGAGAAGCCACCAGCAATCCTCAGATGCTGACATTTGCCTGCGTCTTTCTCAACTGTTTTAATACCACATCTTCCTCCTTATTATCTTGCTTTTCTCCTTGCTTCCTCGGTTCTTCAACTCCCTTGCTCGGCTGCCCCTTCTCTAATTGAATGGGTTTGAAATGTCTTTCGCTCTTTGTTAAATGTTCAACTTGTTCTTCAGGTTCCCATAGTCCTTTAAACTGATTGGTTACTTGCCTAACTTTGGTCACTAAATATCCTTCTCTCCAGAAAGACCAAAAATTTTCTATCTTTGCCTTCCCCTGACTGTCTTTTGCTCCTATTTCTCTAATTCTCCAGAGATCTTCTTATATTCCCACCACGTTCTTCGCAAACCAATGGGATTCTTCATCAACATAGGCTTCTGACACGAAAAGCTGAGGAAGTGAAACTTCATCAAAGGGATCTTCATAATTATACGGTGGGGAAGAAACCCAAGATTCCCACAATCCCCTATTTTCATATGGTTCCTCTATGATTAGATGCCATTCTAGCACATGTTTCCCTTTATCGTAATTTACCTCCATATCCATAGGTTCTTCCTCCAATTCTTCAAGTTCCCTTAAAAGAGTTTTTAGCTTCAGCTCGTGAAAATGAAAGATATAAACTGAAGGATCAAATGCATGACCCACAATTCCCAAAAGGTTTACTTAAGGAAAAATTTTCCCTTTTTCTCTTTGTTCTTTCTTCATCTTGGTTCGTTCTCTACTGATTGGTACTTTCTCATCTTGTCTGATCCCGTTATCGTCGACTCTCTTTCCTTTCAATAATTCTCTGATCCCTTTGTCGTCGACTCTCTTTCCTTTTAATAATTCTCCTATCACCAATGCCTTTGCTTCTGAATCCATAGTCTTCTAACTTGACTCGGCATCTCTATACCATGCTGCATCATTGCTCGGAGTGCTCGAAACATGCCACTTGATCTCTATCCTAGCTTTCTCTAGGTCCATAAGAGCCTTGAGTCGTTCTAATTCCTCCTATAGACCTCTGACCTCTTCATCTTCTTCATCATTACCGTCGGAGGAAGGAACACGGTCTTCCTCATGAACAAAAAACATAAAAAAATTCATCAAAATATCATCCACCAATTCCTCAACAAAGTCATTGATCAATAATATGTCATGGCCGGACGGTAGATCTGCAACAGGCTTTGGTTCAATTACTGGAACTATGAACTTTGTAGGGTTAAAGGTCGTTACCTCTCCTTCAATAGCATTAACATTATGCTGAGCTGAGTGGTTTGACAAAGGGTTAGTGGTCACATTTGGCTTTTGAGTAGCAATAGGTGGGGAAATCACTTTGTTGTCTATAAGATCTTGAATCTCATGCCGAAACCTCATACAGTTATTAGTCAAATAACCATGCCCCTGGTGAAAGGCACAATATTGGGTCTGGTTATATCTGGATGGTAAAGGATTTGGTGGCAGGGTCGGTTCCAAAGGTTTCAAGAGACCCCTTTTGATCAGACAGCTCTGAATAGAAGATAAAGGGACAATAAGCTGGGTAAAGGTTCTTTTCTGGTTACGGGGTTGGTTTTGAGTGGCAGGTTGTGTAGATGAACTGGGTTGGCTCTGATTCGGGTTCAATAGATTCACTTCATTACTTTGTCTTATAGAATTGGTAGCATTATTAAGTTTGTTGGCATAGGGCTTCCTCGTATCCCCTGGCTCGACTCCCCTTTCTCAGTATCACTAGACTATAGAGCATCCTCTATCTGCATCTCAGTGTTAAAAATCTGGTCAAATGTCATCAAAGGTTACATGATCAGATAATTCTAAAACTACGGTTGTAGGTTCTTCGCCACCATCCTCATATGTTCTTTCTCGGTAGGCTTTTTTGTCATCTTGGCTGCCTTTGCCCTCCAACGGGTTAGAAACTCGACGAAAGATTTCTTGGCATCCTGCCTAGTAGTCTCAAGTTCTCAAGTTGTGACATTGAGCTGAATGTTGTAGTTGTACTAGTTGACAAACGCAGTAGCAATATCTTTCTAAGTTCTCGTCTTCGCAGCATCCAATGATAGAAACTAATTTTTGGGCAGCTCCCGACAAAGACCGCTGGAAAAGATGTGCCTTCAACTGATCACTAATCCCTACATACATTCTCAAATGAATTATTGAATTCTCAGTTCCATCGAACTTATTCATATCAAGCATCTTAAATTTCTCAAAAAGTTTTGCATTGGAGAACAGACAAAGCATCTCCATGTCTTAGCATGTAGTCTTCGACTCCCTCGGGACTTCCTCAAAAGTTTCTCCAATTTTTCAATCTTATCAAACAAGATCAACTCTTTGGTGGCTAAAATTTTTGGGATTCTTGGTCGTACAGGCAATACCGTTGTCAATTGGGCTCCTTCGAGCCCTAAGTTATCATCCCAGATGTTATCTCATATCCCGTCTTCTTACTCATTCGGTAAAACTGCATTGGGGTCCACTACTTAGGTCTGCAAAGCTTGAATATGTGCTTGACACTGGGTTTGAATTCTAACCTGATTGTTCACAGCAGTACAAACTCCCTCTACTTTCTGTTGCAAGTCCATAATTGCCCTCATCATATCAGCCATAGTCAACTTCGGATCCTCCATTGGTGATCTTAATTGTTCTACCTGTCTAAGTCTTCCTCTTGGAGATCGAACCCAAATGCGTATAGATTCTTCTCTGCACGGAGCTATAATCTTAGGTCTCTGAGCTGAAAAGACAAATGTAAATCGGAGAACTCATCAGTAAGGGTCTAAACCCAAAACAAATCGCGTTCAGGGACAAGACAAGAAAATTGAAACTATCCAAAACAGGATGCTAACTATACAAACAAAAGACAACACACACAAAATTACATAATCCTAAAAGATTTATTAGTCCTAAAAGAAATGGTCTAAGAAACTATATGCATAGGAGAAGGCTAGTAGGTCTGCATTCAGTGTACCTTCTGAATAGAGTTATGAATATAACTCCCATGCTAGGTAATGGTGCAAGGCATTGTCAAATAGTACACAATAACTTTTCTTACCACATCTATGAAAACATATGGTTAGAAAGCTTGTTGGATTCCCTGACATAGCCTCGAGATAGTAAACAGATTGAGATATTGATTGGGTAGAGCAGGAATTTTGAGAATCAAGCATGCAAATATGTACAATACAAATGCGAATACCGATTAAAAGTTTACAACAAGAACCATTGACGCTTCAAGTTAAGCCTCCTTATGATTCTTTTTTGAAAATTCAGTCCCTATTAGAGTTATTAGAAAAATTGTCAGCGTATTCGGGTGGTTTCAAAAAATAATGTGTCGAATATCCATTATTTTTAGAAAAGAAAATGCAACTTTTAAAATAAAAATCCAAGATATCCAAACACATTGTAGAAAAAAGAAGCCGCCACTTGATTTTTGAGAAAAAATCAAGAAAAACAAAAAGATAAACCACAAGTCGTTGAAACGTAATCAGAGAAAAAGAGGATTTGGGGGCTAAGGTACGAAAAGAAAAGGTGTTAAGCACCTTTTTTACCCAACTGCAAGGTTAGCCTCTACTTTGTCAATATTAGTTCTTATTTTAAACTTTTCAAAGGTAACATATATATAATAGAAGGTTAAATAAAGTCTAGACAAAAGCAAATAGCGAAGAAAAATTCTAACTAAAAGGCAAGAATGGTCCTAAGAGCCATGCAATATGGTTATCATTCCTAAATATGCCATACTTATTGTTTGAGAAAAATAAATATAAACATGCAATCGAAGGTCAAACTACTTATCTAAGAAAATAAAATTTCTTATGGGGACATACTTGTTGGAGGCAAGACTGTCAAGATCTTTTTTTTTGCAAACGATTAACGGAAAAAATTAACTAGACGGGTAATCGCCAAAACGGGCTCCAAATAAAACCCATGCACCCGAAGTTAGTTTAGATAAATACCTTTTTATCGGTCGAATCTTCAATTACGATTTGAATCGGAGTTGAAGCTCCTGTATTTCCTTATGCGATTCCCGAATATAGTGTGGGCTATAATCCTCTGAGAACTCATACTAGCAGAACCAAGACAGTTTTAGTCTTAGAAGATAAGTTATGAAACAGATTCAGCCTACCCGCATATATATATATAGGGCTACAGCAAGTATCTGGGAGTAATTATGAGTAAAATATCCAGTAACACACAGACACGTATCAGCAGTTTCTGCAATTAAGCAAACCTCATAGTGGTATCTGCAATTATGAAAAATCAGCAGTGGTTTATGCAATTTCTATAAAATACTGAATTACAGTTCACACCACTAAAGAACTATAATTGCACTCTAACCCATAATCTCAAGACCATATTTCACTGAGCTCCTGTTATTAAATACTTACTATTTCTCCCCACATTTAGATTCTCAATACCCGCCTATTAAATTTAATTACTAACAATTTAATTTAATCGGTATCTTAAGATTCCTTAAGCCCTTCCGCTTAACTTATTTAACCGCCAGATAATTAAATCCACATGCAGGGTTTTGCTCGATTAAAACTTATAAGCTTTTCTAAGGGTGTATCGTCAATCTTGATCTTTCATGACGTAGATTCAGTCAATAATTAATATTTGTCATATAACTAATACCGCTATCCAACTCGCTGGGATTATAGACCCAAATAAGATTGTACCCTCTGATGAATCAAAACAATGAATATTAAATATACACAAATTAATAATTATTTTAGAATTAAGAGGAAAAGTACTATTCATAATAACGTTGGGGTGTGAATTAATTTATATAATTAGTATAAAATTAATTACCCAAATGTCCCGTTAATTATACTCAAAGTGTACTGACACAGAAAGTCAGAATAATAGACGATACTATTATATGTTTCCTGTAATCAAAACATGCCTACTAAAACTCTGTGCCATAGTCGTATCGATAGTATGTCCATTTCTATCAAAACTGTGAACATAAAACTTATATTCTGCAATAACTTAAAATCTGATCTTCTATATGCAAACCGTACTCCACACACCAGATTAAATACTATACAAAATATTGAATATCCATGCATAAAAAGGAAATGATATGCATACATTGCTCATAAAAATTCTCATAAAATAGAAAATTAATTTTATTAAAATTAAATTAAATACTA
>JAOTRH010100651.1:0-15940 GCA_034768845.1 Heliamphora exappendiculata
AGATGCCTTCATAAGTAATAAAGCAACCAACTGTATATGATAGCAATTACAGATTCTTTAACTAGATAGCGATGTATGGCTGTCATGTCTTTTCTTTTTGGAGAGAACAAAGAAAGAAATTCAAAAGAAAATCATCACTCGTTTAGATTATTAAACATGAAAAAAAGGGAAAACGGAGGGCTAAAATTTTCTTTTAATAAACTCTTTTTGAATGTCTCCAAAATCAAAAGAATTGGAGAGAGAGAGAGAGAGATAGATAAAATTTAAACTTTATAGTACCAAAATTAATCTTTGAAAACAAACTCAGAGCACACTCATTATAACATTAGATTGTCAAATAAAACTAGACACTTTTTTTCTTTTATTTTATTTAAGCTAACCAAACAAGAAAGGAGAAAAATAACTACCATTTCTTTTCTTTTTCTTTCCTCCTTATCGAAGCAAGATCGAGAAAAAAACATAATTTTTTTTTCTTTTATCTTATAACTTAGCTAATATTTTTTCTTGTCTTTTTTTTTCTTGGTTCCCAAACGGATTGTAAAGATGAACTGTGACAAGGGGATTGGAAGGGATGGGAGCATGGGCAACTATTGGGGACTTCATATTGTGACTGGGAATTCCAAACGAACATGATCAGGAAGGAGGATGAATATTGGATCTGATCACTAGTCTATATTTCAAAGGCAGGGAGAGGTCTAAAGGCGGGGAACTTAATAACAGTAACAATGATTCTTGGGATGCTGATAAAACTCAGTCGATCTTGGTGGAAGAGGATGCAAAAATGGGGCTTGGATTAACTTTACCTATTCGCACTCGTCTGGCATTGTACCAAGGATCTATGTTACATAGGGTCTTCTGAATATATAAAATACTCGTACTCCAAATTCTATACACCAAATTCTATACACGCGAGAACTTAAGTGCACCAGATTGCCCTTACGCGTGTCAAATATTCGACAATTGGATAAAGACATGAAATATGTGTCCGACAGCTTTAGTTAAACATTCACCTTAAAAAACATATTTAATAATTCGAGCTTATTATTAAACTTAACATAAACTCTAATATTATGCACAAAATGTTCTATAGAATCTTACAAACATCATTTACCCTAGTAAACAAAAAGTATATATTTAAGTAACATGAATAATTTGATGTGTTCCAACGTAAAGACACGAGAGATATATGAATCCATCACTTAAAACATGTACCCGCACCCAAATCCATGAAACATAACTAAGGATGGGAATTATTCTGTAAATCTGGGTATGAAACAGCCCTTGTGCTAAAGAGAAACGGTCTTCGGAGAGAGGGGGTGGTGAGTCTCGTTACAGGGGAGAGAGTGATTGATAGAATCTGAAAGCGCATTGCGTCTTTTACACTCGAAGCAAAGTGAAGCATTTTCCGAGGAATTGCTTTCCAGGAAAGGTTATGCAGAATGTCCCGTTAAGGTGGAAGGGGCTTATAAATATCTTGCACGAATGACAAAGTTCCTTCTAACTCAAACGCTGATATGACTGCTGGATCTGCAGAGGAACTAGGAAGGTACAACCCTATGGAAGGGGGACGGAAGGTTAACTTCCATGGAGGTGGGGATAGCAATGGTTCTGGTAGTGGTCGGGACAATCTACTGTACCTTTTGACACAAAAAAAGAGCTGAAATATCAAATCGACAAATTGATCAAGTTCTGCTGTAATCTACAGCCTGGTAACATCTACCACACCACAGTTGACAATCAGTTCAATTGGCAGCATCCGTCTCTGGCAAACTACATAAATAAAAGTTGGTATTCATTGCATATGACAATCGACATCACACAACAGTAAGCCATAGAAGTAAAATGACAAAAAGGCAACAAAACCAAAGAAGACATTTCATGTGCAAGAGTCCTGTCAAAATGTGCCTGCTCTATCGCTAAAAGAAAATAATTATAAAAAAAACTAATAAACTTCTTACACATAAATAACACAAGTTCAGTGCTCCAAGAGGATTGATAACTTCCACTTGTAGAGATGCAAAAACCCATTATGTACAAGCATACTAGGAACCAATGGATGTGATCTTTTCTAATGCTAGCTTCCTCAGATTAGTCTTCAAACACCTCCTTTAGGCATACAGGGCAGGTCTGAGAGAGAGAGAGAGAGAGAGAGAGAGAGAGAGAGAGGGTTAGTGTCATGTATACTTCAATGGAGGATAAAAAAAAATCACCCCCTAACGAAGAGATGTGAATTGTCCCATATAATGCTTTTATCATGTTGAAAAAGGTGAGGTTGGAGATTTAAATTTCCTTTATATATATTTTTTTAAAACAATGAACAAAAAAGTATAAACAATTCTCTACACAAGTCATTGAAGTAAAGCTATCCTCCACGCTTGCACAATTGTAGATTGATGAATGGACTAAAACTTGACATCCCCTTAACCAGATTGATGAGTGGCATAAAGCACTGCTTGCTCAAATTTGTTCCAAGATTGACTACTAATCCAAATACAGAATAGGAATATTTAAATCCTTTTAGCAGACCAAGCTATGTATCAATATCATCGATAGTTCAGTGGGTAAGACCTAAAGAAAAGGCTGTTCTAAGGTTCAAACTTATCCAGCCTTCATCACAGGTTGAGATCCTCTTCTATACTTGTCAAGGCCAACATATATACATGGCATTCTATACTTATTGAGGCCAACACAAGATCATTATCTTTCGATTTGGAAGTCTCTCTAGTTCCAGTATTATTGCAATAAAATAAACTAATAAAGAAAAAATATAATTTATTGAAATCGATGAGACAAACAAATGGAATTACAAATAATTAGGCTGGGGGGAGAAGTAAGTGGCACAATTGCTAAGCCTTCCAACTAATCACAGTTAGCCAAGACAAGTTAAAGGATCAGAACTATGTACAGTGAACTCAGCAAATATGTAAACAATAGGGATATATAACTTACTTTTTTGAGCTTCAACCAATGAATGATACATTTTGAATGATATTGGTGTGCACAAGGCAAAGTTGTCAATTTCTCCCCATTTTTGAATACCATGAAACATATCACACACCTATGCGTAAACATGTCAAAAGTCATATTCAAGAAAAGATACAGTATTGGTAGCCACCAAAGTAGCTATCTCTTAATCTAAGATAGTAGAATAGGCAAGGGATGCAGATGATTTCCTCAGAATTAAAGGTCAATTGATTGATCGCAACGTATGGAATACCACAATTAATAATGGTGTTTAAGATTATATACTTATGTCCACAAGTGAAATATCAACTTCATTATTGATCTTATCTTAAGGAACAAGCTTCTGACTCCATATATGTTAGTGAAGATGCAAGTCAACATATGTATTCTACTCTTTGCTTGTCCATGCATTTATCCATCTAAGTGAACGTATGATACTACTTTGACAGGGGAAAACAGAGGTTAAATAGATCTTACTCTTGTTTCTCCTTTTTCTTCAATAATATCCCTGTTTTGTACTTGAAATTTGGTAGTCTAGATATGAGCTCTTCCGAAAGTCCTTTGTTCGCAGAGCCAACAGATTCCGCTAACATTTGTAATTGCTTAAACAAGAACAAATTCAGAAGGCAGTATTAACACAGATTAAAATGTAAATGACCTAGCTGCATGATAGTGATACATCAATTACAAACCAAAATTAATTTGAATTCCGTAAGAAATTCATACTACAAAAGCAAAATAATTACAATGAACATCCTTAAACATACCTCATAAGTCATGTTATCTGGATCTATGTCATCTTCCCTCACATTCTGGATTATAGGCTGCAATTTTAACAAGGAAGCCGAATAACATATAAGGATTACAACTTTATAATGCAGCATAAGTCATTTAAAATGTTACGAAATTGTAGAGATACCGTGGCAGGAGTTTCTCTAGAAATAACCTCTCTATTCTCTGCAAAATACATTAAACAATGGAATTATTTTCATGCGGTTAATGCAGACAAACAAGCATATGGTCACACATAATTCAACTCATAAAGGTGAATAATATTTAAACTTTGAGATTTGGGTCCATATGTAAATTTAAACCATCCTCCCTAAACAATGCCATTCTATTGGCTTGCACAAGTATGTCCCATATGCTTCGAGTGATTGAATCAAATTGTTGCAGCCGATGGTTAATTCAATCATAACCGTTGCCCGTTACCTCCTCCAAGGAGGATATCTCCTTTTTGGATAAGGTTTGTGACTAACTTACAAACTTCTATAGCTGTTCTGATGCTATTGTTTAAAGCAACCATAGCTATCAGCACATTACAGGTGACTCTTAGAAAAAGAAACCATAAGTAGTTTACAGTTAATCTGGTGCTCTATGGTTGCTGTGTCAAAACCATCAAAATTAGCTTCCACACCTCTCCCTCGGAATAGGCAAATATGTTACCAAAATGAAAATTTGCCATGGTTGTTAATCCTGTAAGAGAATGATGCGGGACAAATACGAACAAGCCGTTAGAAATCCGCACCTAAAGGAATCTAAGAATCTGAACCTAGAGTTGAATTAGAATCCACACCGATTCTAAAAGAAGATATTTTTATTCACTCATTCCATGATCCAAAATACAAGCTTAAGGCCTTTAAATAGACCATTGAGATAACAAAGGATAAAGGCAAAAATAATCAATTTTATCAAGCTAATCCTATCTAAACAAATTTTATCAAAACAAATCTTCATCATGCAAATCCTAAATATGACAAATTATAAAATAATAAACTAAAATACAAAATAATTATAATTACAAAACTTAAATATTCTCCAGGATCAAACACAAATAATCCATTGAGAGATCCCTTATGTTCTCCATCATTTCTCTCCTACTAAGAAGAACTTTACTCCGGTGAGTTAGAACTTTGATGAGGCGCTAAAAATGGAGGAATCCTCAAGGACATAACATCTTTCTGCACGTCCATGGGTAATATAAAAGGCTCCAATGAGCCTCAGTACAAAATCAAATTTCCACAAGAAAACTAACATTAGTATCCACATTTAGTAAGAATTCAAGTAAACTTGCATGAAGGTTCAATTTATAGGTAACATAAATGAGAGTAGTTTGGATGGGTGGGGAGACATCTGAATGGGATTGGATTAGTGATAAGTCAATGCTGACTTATGCTGAGGAAGGACCAGGAGGTGGATGAACAAGACAACTATCACCAACAAAATCAAATGATAAGAACTAGTTATCGTGACAATTCAATTGAACATGGTTCGCAAGAGATAAATGCTCAAGTAGGGCCTTCGGTGTCAGGTTAGTACAATTATTTAATACATTAGTTGCATCAAGTAGGTCAGTTACGTTTATGAACGAGATAATAAGAAAATTCTTAGCCATGAAAATTTATTTGACTAAACTCGCATTCGGTTTCAAGTGGGGGCAAATTGGAACAAGTTGGCATTGGTACCGAGGAAGTGGACGTGAGTGATAGTTCTTTATCTTCAACTTTAGGCTTTAGATGCATGAGTAAGATATGTGAACTATTAGACCAAGTGCGGTAACAATTTTTTGGTCATTTAATTGCACTCACAGCACACATCCAAGGTCGACCCAAAAGAATAACACCACCATGTAATGGAAAAATATCACAGTAAACATTGCTCACATGTAACCCGCCCATATCGATTGGCATTAAACATCTCGTGAAAACAAAAAAAAATGAAATTATGATCCCTAGCTACCCTATAAAGATGTGGATGTGGCTCAATCACAAGTATTTCTTTTTTAATGTAATACTCAGAAACGATATGTATAGAAAAACACTCATCAATAGCAATTTTGCTCTTTTTTTCTCCACAATATGCAGATGTAAAAAAATTACAGGTAACTTGGTCGGGAATAATAATTGGGGAGATCCACAAATATATAGGGTAAGGTAGATCGAATATCCTGGGTAAAATGTTTAGTATACCTGTCCTGAGATCTATCAAAAGAATGATTCAATTTTTGTGTCATAGTAATAGTATGATCATAGGAAAAGGATTTCATGATCCTATGTCGAGAAAAAATGGGATATGGATCACGGTAGTAGATAGTGACTCAAGGAAAAAGAATAATTAGAACACAAAAAAATGGACCTTTAGAAAAATTTATAAACTCCCAAAAGAATATAATTATTAAATGTAATTTTGCAAAAGAAAAATATGTACCTTTTCCAATTTTGAAAGGAAGCCCCTAACATATTGGGATACTCTCATGCATGGGCAACTAAATTTAGGTTCAGATTGTTTCTCAGTGGACCTGCTTTACGGCTCTTGATTCCATCCTTTTCAGCTAAGCTAGGGTAGGCTGGTCTCTTGCAACGATGGTGACAATGATGTCGCATCATCTACTAAGATGATGGTTTTCGGCAAAGCTGGTCGCGATTGGAATGGACGACATTGTTGATGCAGTTATGTTGGTGTGAGATGGAATGGGGTTGGGTGTGATGGTTAGGGTTTTGGGATGGCCTATTAAGGGTAGTGACTACTGACTAGGTTTCAGTGAAGAGGGAGAGAGCCAAAATGGGGATTCGATGCCAATGAAGACGCGATGGCTAGGGTTTGCGGAAAAGGTTCGACGCAAGGCTGGAGTTTGATGTAAATAGTGAAACGACGAAGGTACGAAGGGTAGTGATGGCTATTTTCGTGCAAGAATTTGCTACCACCAAAATCACTTGACAAAAGGGCCTAAGGAAGGGTTTGACTCACAAGTCACAACTAGGGTTTGACTCATATGTTGCGGTGCTAGGGTCGCGACAATGGCTGCGGCTAGTTGGTTGCACCTGGTAGAGTTGCTGGTGCAGGGATCTAGTAAATTTGGTGGAACTAGTGTCGGGAAGGACTGGGGTCGCAAGGGTCGTCATTGTAGTCGCTGGTTGAGGTCTTCACCGACTAGGGTTTCAGCCCTAGTGTTGATGGAGGATGCCGACAGTGGATTTGAAGGTTCCCGAGGATGGATCTGGTGGCGATGGAGGTGCCAACGGTACCCGTCTAGGGTCTCTTACAACGAGGAAGTTGTCAACGGGTATGGAAGTTGCCGAAGGAAAAGTCGTGGCCTCTGGTGTTCTGTGAGGAATTTGCCGCATAGCTTCTGGTTGTGGAGTGGATCACCGGCACTGATAGAGGCCCGAGTTGGTGGGCTGGTGGTGGACGGTGGCTCTTGGTGCTGGTGTTGATCTAAGAGGATGATCTGCTGCTCTTTTTTGTCTCTTTTGTTTTCTTTTTCTTTTTTTCTCCTCCTTTTCACCTCTTTTTTTAAAGACGAGATAAGAGCAAAATAAAAATTAAAAAATGGATTTTTTTCACTATATGAGGGGGTAAAAGACAAAAATAAATAAATAAATAAATAAATTTTAAAAAAATAGGATCATTTACTCTGATACAGTGATACAGGATAAATACGAGCAAACCTTTAGAAATCTGCAGCTAAAGAAATCTAAGAATCCGCACCTAGTGTTGAACTGGAATCTACACCAATTCTAAAAGAAAATATTTTTATTCTTTCATTCCATGATCCAAAATACAAGCTTAAGGCCTTTAAATAAATTATTAAGATAACAAAAAATAAATATAAAGACAAAAATAACCAATCTTATCTAAAACTAATATTATCTTAATAAATTTTATCAAAACAAATCTTCATAATACAAATCCTAAACATAATATATTCTAGAATAATAAACTAAAATCTAAGATAATTAAAATTTACAAAATTCAAATATCACAAATAATCCATTGGGAGATCCCTTATGTTTCACATCAGAATAGATTCAAAAATTGTTAGTAGCTTTTGGATGGCCTTTCAATAACTTCAATTGACATCTCCATGGATTCATCAAAACACTAACAGAATGTTATGTAATTAGGAAATTTGTTATTCTGCAATGGTTTTATTTCCAAGTGCTAGAATCTAATATAACAGCAACAAGAAATTTTAGCACAATTGCATACCTAGATGCAAATAGTTTCAGAAATGTTGTGAATAGCAGCGATTTGGCCCATTTGGGTACCAAAATAGCTTAAAATAATTAAGCACAACAAATTTACGTAGTTCACCTTATAGTCTCCGGAAAAGACGAGAAGAACATTTCAACATAAAAGAAAAAGTACACAAGAAAACCTAATTTGTCACTCATCTCCACAAATCAGCACACTCAGAAATATACCCAAGCACTTGTATACCCAACTCTCTCTATATTTTCACAGATTACTTCATTCTAGTTTATCTTTCTCACACTAAAAATGAGCTCCTTTTTTATGGTTGAAGTTTCAAGGACTTAATCTGCAAATAAGAATAATTAGGTTAAAAGTTCCAAAATGAATCATGGCTGCTGCACAGACAGATCTACCAGAGGAAAAAAATGTATTGGTTCAATTATTGTGAGCCATCCAATTCACCAACCAATTCGGTGGTATTAAATGCAACAAGAAATACCAATGAGAAGCACAAATCTCACAGACTTTTAGCCTGAAGGAAATTCAGCATGATCATGCAGCAGAAAAGGCTGTGCTACATTTCAAAAATGTCAATCGTCGTAGCAGCATGAAAGGCACCGGTACAACAAAATACAAATTTGATGTTATGGTGTAATGGCGCAGACAACCAAAAATACATATACATATATATAAGTTAACCACCTAAGAATGTAATTGCACAAAATTTCAAATTTGATGTCATGCGAGTTGGCATCCGAACAATGACTATATCCACCATGGAAGCCTATTCACCTACCTTTGGTGCCAGCTGCCAAATGGGATGGGCATCAGGTGGCCTCCGTCTGATTTAGGAGTCCAGGCTTATTTGCACAAGGTATTATTCTCTCAAACAAGTCCAGGTCAAGATCCCATAACAAGATTTTAGGACATGGACGCAACAATTGGCAGTTGCAATGCTTGTTAAAGATATAAAATTGTTGCCAGTTGCCATGCTTGTTGAAACTACTAGTTTGTTATGCCAAGCTAACGCCAAGCAAAGAATATACTAACATCACTCTACAAGAAATCAATCTAATCAGAGTGGATAGCAACTCCTGTGCCAAATAAATACAATGTTTTAACTCAAGGATTCACTTTCCTCGATTAAGTTCAGAGAAGCTTAAAAGAGATCAACATCTTAGATTTGATGCTCACTCTCTTCCAACAACATTACCCCACTATTTATTTCCTCATTTTAATGGGAAGCTTGGCGAGCATAACGAATCGTGGAGAATTTCATAGTATATTCTGTAAAAGCCAGTAGTGACATGTTTGTTGATGAAGACCTCAACATCTACAGCTGGCTTACTACAGAACCACAATGTCTCTCTCTCTCTCTCTCATTGTTATTTAATTGATTTTGAATCACCTATTTCATGAAGATGAACAACACTTGGTGTTGGGATGTAGGCAAGGACACCAAACTCTCACACATGATATCTGCATGTCACAGCCACGTGGGATCCATCCCGTGACATAGAGGCCACATGCTACCAATCATACACCTAATGTCCTTGTTGTGCAAACATTCAGGGATAAGGAATTCTCATCTCACTCATAGCACACCATCGGCTAAATTGAGAACCCTCTGCTCCAGAGGTTGTGCCCCTCCATGGTATTGGTATCTAAGTAGGTATGGATAAAGACACACGACACAACACCACACATACACGACATTAACATGGCAACACATTAATTTTCAAAAAACGTAGGGTACGACACGTTTTAGGACACGTTAGAAATTTATATTTTTACATATTTATTATATGTCAAATATATAAATAATTTATTTAAAGGTAATAAAAAATATGCAACGTATCACTATTTAAATTTACGAGGTATATATTTTATCTTATAAATGCTTCATCACATATAAGTTACATTTTGAAGAATCCAAAGTATTGTTACTATAAAAAAATTAATCACATAAGACATGCTCAGAAAGTTCAACAAATGTCGTCGAAGTATTCGTGAAGTATTGAAAAAGTATATGTTGTTATGGGTTAATTTTTTTAACCAAGACACGTTTAAAAGTGTCAAATATACTTTTAAGAGTGTCATAAGAGTGTCGGTGTCGAACACCCACCAACACTGGTGTTCGATACGATGCACTTGCTATGTGGAAGTGTCTGTGCATCTTAACTCACTAGGATAGCCTCCACCGAACGATAGCCCTATTTCTTATACACTTAATCTTTAGATGGCACTCACCACATCATTCTAGATTAGTAACATGGCCTATAAAACGTCCCTTGGGGTTGATGTCTTGACCAAGAGATTCCCAAGTGAGCCATGGTCCCACGTGGGTTCGCCTAAGGATTGTGAATTCAACACTAGAGCTAAAGGTTTGTCAAAGTGTCTTGTCATCCCATTTCCTTAAGAGGATATGCAACTCGGGCGATTTTAGAGAGAGGGAGCCTCACAAGAAAAATGGTTGATCGAGACGTCATGCTCTGAGAAATGTATCACATTAACGACCAAAATAGTCTTTGAAGATTATCATATTTATCCATTAAGGTCCCATATTACAAACTCTCAATATCCAACCATGCATATAGTAGGCAATTAAAAAACCTTTGGATTGTCAAACTAAGGGAGTTCAGCCAATTATATAAGGGAAAATACCATGCATAGACAAGTCGCTCTCTAGATTTCTTCTTTACCTCCTACAAGATCAGAAGCTCTCCTTAGAATTCTCTCTCCTAAGGAGCCTCAGCTCTACTTCCACCTCCGATGATTTTATGCTAGCATAGTATCGTCCATCTTCCCGAAAGGTCTAGTTTGGTCACCTCACATTCCACGATCAACATACAACAACCATTATGAACTCTGGAATGGATGGTTTTATAATTGTTATATCAAAAATATCTCTTATCCAAAACTCCATGCTCTCCTTTTAAAATATTTTTCTCCTTTCATCTATACCACTAATTCTAAAGGATTTGGGAATATGCAATTACTAACTAAATCGGCACATTGGAAAATCATGCAAATGCCTAAGGGATTAGTTGGTCCGCAGCCTTCGGCTCTCACAATGCATAACATAAATTATAGAATAAAATGAAAGGCCGAGTCTAGTTTCTAAAATTTCAAGAATGATAGAAGGTGAAATAGCAAAAACATTGCTTACAGTAAATAGATGCAAAGTTGAGTAATGTGTGATTGGCATTTTAAACCTTGCAAATTACATCATCGTAACCTAGGTGTACCTAGAAGCCAAATAAGATACATTGACCAACTAATGTTAGACTGTTGATGTAGGTGCAGCCTTACTAGTTGCCATGTGGCATGGCCACATCAACTCCTCAGCCTTTAGACATGATTAGACCAATAGTCACAAACCCTTCCCGAGGTTGAGACATAGAACAGTCACTCTCTCACTGTTGCTTATCTAGACACGCGTAAAAGGGCCCTCTATTCTCCTTGAAGTTGCCCACTCGACTTGTCCTGACTCACTTGTACGGCCTCCACCAGACTGTGCTTAAGAGCACCTCCATAATGGTTCGACAGCATTGTGATGACCTAGGTTGAGGGTACGGCTTAGGTACTCCACACAGATTTATTGGAGGGCCTGTGGATTGTTAGCTAGAGTTGACGGCTTGTCAGGGGCGCCGCAATACCCCCGTCCTTAAGAGGATAATCGAGCCATGACTGTCTTAGAGAGAGAGAGAGAGCGAGACAAACAAGAGACGATAAGACCGGTATTAACCAAGGCATGATGTCCCAGTTATCTATCATACCAAACAAATGTAGCTGCTTCATAATCCTTCGGGCACAGCTCTTCAGTCTTATTGTACCTATCTACTACAACCCCGTGGTATAACCCCTAGGTCTGACACAGGGGCAGTTGGTAATTGAGAAACCTTCGAGTTGTCGAACTAAGGAGGCTAAGCCACCTGTCCATAGGCACAGAACCGTGCTCAACTGAGTTGGTTCTCTTGGTTCGGCCACCCAATACAAGGGTCATGGCACCTTCCGGAATAGCTCTAGATTCTACTGCTCTCCCTCCATCCCTCACGCATATCTCATTCATAAGGTCGCCTTTGTATCTACCTCCATCATTCCCATTGATCTCTGTCCTTCTTTGTGCCTCCATAACCCATGCACACCACCAAACACCACCCACAGATCAATAAATGATGCTACTTTGAAAAAGAAGCAATCACACCAAATTCATATGAATTGTGGGATTGTTTAGTTTTACCAGTGGCATTACTAGCGGATTGAGATATGTACAAATCATCAAAGTTGTCATCTAACTCTTGCAAAGATCTAGCTAAAGCTTCATCCAAAGCCAGTTGTGAATCAAAACTTTCACGCCTTGAAGATTCACACTGTTTCCCAGAGAACTGACTCCCATCGCTGCTTTGGCCATAATAAGATCTCCTCTCTGTATTCCTGTCAGTTCCTTTAAGTGATTGATAAACACTTTCCTGCAACATAATTAACACCATTAACAGAATACTTCCCATTGTAGGAAATGAAAACAGAACTGTCCAACGAAAAATTAGCATGATCTCTATTTGCTGATTAAGGAAAGATAAAAGCAAAAAAATTAACCTATTGAGTACCTGGTGTTGAAGGAGCTCTTCATAATTAAGATCACCAAATTCTGGCAAAAACTCATTCAAATTCTCTGCAATTTCAGCTGGGATTGCACCATCGAAAAAGTGTTCATCATTCCTCATCATGATTGTTCAAGACAAGAAGAAGAGCAATTTTTTCTCCAGATTGGGAAAATATCTTGCTGAATTCTCCCTAGGATATCATGCATTATTCAATCACAAAATAATAAGTTGAATAAAGCAGACAAAGACTTGGAGGAACTTAAAATTCATGAATCTAGTAGCAGCTAGGAAAATGTTTATACCTAATGACTTATTGAAGAACAGGCTTCCAAGAACTTTCAGCCTTTCTTTGCTTGCGGGCAGGAATAGCTATTCTGTCACCTTATCCCTCTCAAAGACTGCAGACAGTAATGCGAACAAGGATTATTTGTACTTGTGAAAGATCATAATGGTTGATGCATAAGAATATCAGACACGATATTATTCATCATTGTATAATTATTAGTCTCTTAAATAGAGAACTTTCTGAGTTCCCAAATGACTCTTCTTTCTTTCCATGAAAAGAACAATGAAGACTGAACTTGTTACAAGCATCATTTGGAAGCTATCCTCAAAGATAGAAATAGTTTAAAAGTTAATATACCCAATAAGGAATAGAGATAGAATAACAACTTATGAGTTAAAAAAAAAAGAAAGGATCAAATTATGAAATGCAAGCACAAACCTTGAGCATTTCTACCAACTTCGATTACAAAACACCTCACATATCCAGCAGGATAATAGTTGCTCCCACCCTCCCCTTTTTCTAAACGAGGCACCAGCAGTTCATGAAACTAGAGGCCATAAAAACAAGGGTTTTTATAAAATTTAAAAAAAATGAATTTTCTCCTTCAAATTTCGCAGGAAAAAAGCATCCTGGATAGATATAGGCACCAAATCACTAAAAATGCAATTTTAATTGACAATTAGGGTCTTTTGTCTTTATAAATTATTGCACTAAAGTAAACAAGAGAGAATTGGCGTCCTTAGTGCTGATGGTGACTTCTTGACGCTAAAAGTAAAACATAGTTTGAAAATTCCACTAAGACATGAAAGCTAAGGAAAAGTCCTCAGCAAATTGTGCAGTAAAAGTGACAGAAAAAAATTGCTTCGCATGAGAAGTGGTTTTCAGTTTTTTTATATTTCCCAAATGGAAAAAAAAAAACTGTAAAGGGCTTAGGGTAAAGTATTATGAAGTGGGTTTTGCATCACCAAATTCACAAATCAGGAAGGAACTAAGTATGATATAACCGCCTAATAAACACTGCTTAAATCTATAATTATTGCCAATTAAGATCTTTTCATATTCGATTGACTAGGTCACAAGAAAAGATGACTCGATATTGACTAGTCTTTCTCAATCTGATGCAAACATTCCAAGAAAAATTAAAAAATGAAAGCATGAGAAATCTTTAAGAAAGAAATAAAGTGAAAATGGTTGGCTTGAATTGATAATCGCTCTGCTCGTCACGGAAAAGTTCATCAGAACTACAGAGATAAACAGAAATTAGAAATACCTTTTGGGTGAAGATACCGAGATGGGTTCTTGAGTCACAGACGCACCCCTTTTTCTCATTGTTGTCTTCACTCAAACGAGAGCAATACTGTAGTTTAAAGGTGTAACAAAAGGTAGATGGGGAACCCTTCTTATGGAGTAATTATCTGGTGGTTTTAGAGTATTATTGTTTAACAGACTAGTGTTTCTCAATCTGATGCAAACATTTCAAGAAAAATTAAAAAATGAAAGCATGAGAGATCTTTAAGAAAGAAAGAAAGAAAGTGAAAATGGTAGGCTTGAATTGATAATCACTCTGCTCGTCACGGAAAAGTTCATCAGAACTACAGAGATAAACAGAAATGAGAAATACCTTTTGGGTGAAGATACCGAGATGGGTTCTTGAGACACAGACGCACCACCCCCTTTTTGTCACTGTGGTCTTCACTCAAACAAGAGCAAGACTGTTGTTTAAGGGTGTAACAATGGGTAGATGGGGAATCGTTTTTATGGAGTAATTATCTGGTAGTTTTGAAGTATTATTGTTTAGCAGTAAATATATTTTTATGGAGTAATTATCTGGTAGTTTTGAAGTATAGCAGTATATATATATATATATATATATATTTTTGCATGTGTGCTCTGTTAATGCAAAAAAAAAATTATTGCAGAAAATATTTTATAAAACGTACAAAAAATTTATTGATGGGGTCATGTAATATTTTATAAAACGTACAAAAATTTGAGTCGGTTCGAGCAGCCCATCATATAACAAAAATTCTGTTGCGACACTAATTTTGATGATTCAGGAACTTACCCCATAGAGAATTACTTTGAACTCACTCGTTATACTAAATTTTAGACATTAAATGTGAAAACGGACTCGTAAAACACACACTGGCAATGGCAACTCCATAAATTTTATTGATGTGTTCATTTAAAATTTAAAATTTTATTTATTTAGTAAGATAATAATTTTTACACTAATTAATAATTAATCATTTATTATCAACATACTACAAATTAAATTACACGTATCAATTAATAAGTAGAGTACACTTTTAATATCATCGTTTTGTTATTTTGACAAAAAAAATTATAAATACATTAACTTTTATATTTGTATTCGATGACATTTTATATTTTAAAATCGGTACATAATATTTTAGTTGTCAATAGTATTAAAAATATCATTTCTAATATGTGCGACTAAACAATCATTAAATCAAAGCACACAAAAAATTAACTTGGTATTAAACTCTATAAAACGGTTGTTAAGCTCTTGAAATTACATATTTATAATTGTGAAAAATAATTCAATACAATAGTAATATAATTAAATTTTTAATTTGTGAAATTTTGTGTCATAACTTTTCAAAAATTACAAATGTATCATTTATGTTCAGAATATAAATATTAAGAAAAATAATCTATAATTGTAGTGTTTTATATTATTATGGGTCAACTATATTTTTTAACTGAGATTAATTATATACTAACTAAAAATTACTATAAAAATAATTTTTTTAAAAAATTTTGATGGGGTCAATTGACCCTGAAGAAAATGAGAAGATTGTATATTATCTGTATCTTGAAACTGTACAATATATGGCATATTTATAGGCGAATAGAGATAAATAATAAAAAAAATACAATAAATATAGAGAATAAAATCAAATCAAAATAAAATTAATTTAATATTCTAACAATCAATCTAATATTCTAACATTCCCCCTCAAACGCAAGATGACGAAGTCAGTTGAAATTTAAAAATTAGAGCACGGAGGCGACCAAGAGGATGAGATTTTGTGAAAAGGTCGGCAAGTTGATCTTCAGAAGAGACAGATCGGAGATGTAGGGT
>JAOTRH010100662.1:0-15939 GCA_034768845.1 Heliamphora exappendiculata
TAAAATAAAATTCATCCACGCAATTAAATAAAATAAATAAATAGATAATTAAAACAACGACAATTAAATAAATAAAAGTCGTTATGATCTGGATCCTTCATTTAATCTTTAATTCCGACGGTCTCGGATTAAATATTAAACAGTTAAGGTTTTGAAACCCTAAATAAGCCGTCAAATACTCGACCTTCTTCCTCAGCCCCCGGACCACCGTCACAGCATTGGACCACCTCTGGATCGCCGAAAATAGTCTGTAAAAGAAGCCCAAACAGCCCCTTTCACTGCCGAAAATTCTGCTGTGTACCAATTTTGCGCGACCAACTTCCAGCTGCAGTTTGACGTGTCTCCTGAATCTGAAAGTGTCCCAAACAATTACTGAAATTTTCCAACATTCCGAACCAGATCCCCGCAAAAAATCGCCTCAAAATTCGAAGCAGAAGTGCCCCGAAAAAATCCGAAAAAATTGCGTCACTGTATAGGCGGGATTCTGCAACACCTTCTTTGAAATTTTTTTCGGACCCTTTCATGTCGTCACCGTGCCGCCATCGAACCACCGTTGGAAAGCTAACGGATTGAACTTGATTCTAGCGAAAAAATCGCTTCCAAAAAAATTCCAAGAAGCCTCAAAAACTGCTGCCGAACGCAGCGACAGTGTGCTATCCGCACAGGTTGCCGCCGCTCCTTCTTGCTTTTCTTTCCTGTTTTCGATCTCCGTTTTGTGATTCGATTTACAAGATGAATGCAGAAAAATAAATCAAATAAAATATAAATTACATCGCATAACCTATGCCTCCACTCGCGAGACTTACATTCAACCTAATCTCGATTTAAAAACCGTCGAGATACGCGGTCAAAAATGATATAAATAAACTATACATTTAATCGATTAATGAACCGGATCATAACGACGTATGCTGCAAAACAATGGTTAGGAGACATGTTTTTCATAAAAACGCAGCCTGGCTCTGATACCATTGTTAGAGCCGCGCAGCGAAAAAAGTTCAATAAACGACGTCGTGACCGTAAAAAACGACGTTGTGCGATTTTCATTAAAAATAATAAAATAATCTGATATTTTATGATTAAATATATCTTCAAGAAACTTGAAAAAGTTTCTTTGATGCCAAATAACGATCCGAGACGACCCAACGATCTTCTCACGTATATCCCGGCGAGTGGGCACCAATCTGGATCTTCGTGTATTCTTGCCATGGCTTCTTTACACACTTTAATACTCTCAAAATTCAAAAAAATTAATCAAGATGGAGAGAGAATGGGGCGGCCACCAAGTTGGGAGAGAGAGAGAGATAAATATGATATATTAAAATATATCACTTCTATATATTTTTAGTCCCCCTTACCTTATATCTATTCCATATTTTAGAAACAAGATTTTGAGATTAAAAATAACTCTCCTTATCTCTCTTTAGGTCCGGCCACTTGGGAGAAAATCCCTAGTGTGCAAAATACCAAAAATGTCCCTGATGAATTAATTTAATTTTCTTGATCGTCCCGGTGGCAAAACCGACAATCAAATTAAATTAATTCAAATTCGAAACCAATAAGAAAAATATCTGTGCATATAGTGGGCTACGTGAGGGATCATAAGGAAATATAAGACTCGGGCTACCCGTTCGAAAAAATCGGATATCCCTAACTCTGTCCCCTAGTTAGATCCTTTCTCGCACGAATCAGAACTTATTCCACTAAAGGTCCTGACTGAACTCCCAGCCCTAACTCAAATTATGTCTAAAGTTTCCAATTATCAAATGTACTGTATGATTACATGACCTATATTACATAACTTTACAATCTACTTTTTTCTATTAGGCTTCGGCTCACGGTGTGGGATTTTTGCTGCAAAACTTTTTTCAAGTGAGCACGTGGAGTTGACCTAATTGCAGAGGTGATGAAAGACTTGCTATAGTTTTTTATTTTTGAGACATGTACTTTTATATGTGGTGCCTATGTAGGCCGATTTTGTACGCCTTTTGGCGATATGCTTATTTATGTATGAGAATGCATGTTTATTGTTTATGAGAGTTGATCATTGGGAAATTTTTTATCCAAATATTGTATTTTTTTTGATTTCCAACTGTAAAACCTATTTTCAAGATAAATGGGTGCTTTGGTGGGCATTTGCGTGACCCTGGTGTTTGGGGCGTGACATCAATATCTTGATTCCTTGCATTTGTTTCACAAAAACTTGTCACCAAAGAGCTTGATTTGAATTTAAGCGTCATGTCTTCCACTTTGTATCTTGGATTGTGCTAAGCATGTATGTCCTGTAAATAATCTCAATTTGCACAATTAGATACATGGGTTTGTTATAATCAAAATTGGTTATTGAAGCCTTGTTAGGCCAACACAGTCCTCCTCATGACCCTAAACTGACTCCTTGGTCCTACTCATGACCCTAAACTGACTCGTCGGTTCTCCTCATGACCCTAAACTGACTTCTTGGTCCTTCTCATGACTCTAAACTGACTCGACGGTCCTCCTCATGACCCTAAACTAACTCCTCAGTCCTCCTTATGACTCTAAACTAACTCATCGGTCCTCCTCATGACCCTAAACTAACTTGTCGGTCCTCTTCATGACCTTAAACTGACTTGCGTTGTACATGTTTGTATTACGCTATACCTGTCATGCATCATGATTAGGCTTATTTTGCATCCTTGCACTTCGCCCCATGAACTACATTTTGGTCTGATCCCTAGCAAAGGGGTACGTAGGCAGCTCGATAGAAATTTGAGTACGACCAACATCATATACATGCTTGTGCATTTGTGGCCTAAGATTGACGGCTCGGTCAAATGGCTGTTGTCTCTAGATCTTTGGTATAACTTACATCATGCGTTGCTTTGCAAGTTATATCAAAGAGGGGCAATTGTAGATACCCCAATTTAACTTCGCTCAATCTTAGGCAAATTCAATGATGAAAATAGCTGGAATGGTGTCTCAGTTCGATCCTCGGGAAGTGATCCAAGCTCGATATTTGAACCCAAAGCCTTCAATCCAATAAAATTATGTCAAAACACTAATAACTTGTTATGCAAGTCATTCCCAATGTGGCAACGGCCATGTTCATTGTGGCGATCGTCAATAGAACCTTTTGGAAATCCTAGCCAAAAGTGGCGACCGCCACCTTCAACCTAGCGACCGCCAACTTGCATTATGGCGACCGCTAATGGAATCTTGTGGAACCTTTCTTTAAAATGGCGATCACCAACTCCAAATGGCCTGACGTGTCCCAAAACGTGGCAACACCTCATTGGTTGAAGAATTCTATAAATACCGTACCGCTGGTACGTTTTTTAGGACATAATTTTAGAGATAGGTTTAGTGAGAGAAGCTCTGCCGAGTCGCCGTGCAATTCCGAGTCTCGACGCCGAAACTCTGCCAAAATACCGAGATCCAAACCACCGACACCTACATTAAAACCTTAGCATGGGATCACCATCCAAGGATTGGATCATTGAAGCACATTCCCCGACTCGAGGATTCACTAGCAATTCAGGTATTTCGTTTGGATCCCCAATCTCTCTAAACTCCACTTCCTCTCTTTTAGAGTGATCGAGTTAAATTCTATTTTAATTTTTATATTCATTTTATTTACATAGTTAATCTTGTTTGTTTCATGTAATTTAGTTGCCTTTTATTCTTCCTTAGTTGTTAATCTTTTTACATTTTTCACTTAATGCATTTGTTACTTTCTTCCCTTCATTAATTCAATAAATAGTGCTAATATGTTTATGACAATTACAGCTAATTAATATTATTAATTATTATAATAATGCAGTTACATACATCTGAATATAGTTGCCAATACTATATTCATATTTGACAATTAAATAGTTATATTTGGTTTCTTTTATTTTTCTAATATTAATTTTATTTACTAATATATTCCATTTTCTTCCTTTTTTTTCTTTCAATATGTCATTTTCTTTTTCTTTTATTTTCTTGTAATGTTAATTCAATGTCCCTTTAATAGATTCATTTTCTTCTTCTTTTTTCTTTTTTTTAATAATTGTGTAATTTTTCTTTTTAGCATTTTATTTCTTGTAATGTAATTTTATTTTTCTTTTAATGTTCTATTTCTTTTCTCTTTCTTTTTTCTATAGCTTTATCTTCTTTTTATAATACTTACCTTATTTTTCTTTTCTTTTATTTTTTTAAAATTAAAAATTACAAAAAAAGACTTTTAATAATTGAAACTCATTTGTTTATTTCATTTTTTTTTCTTTTGTTTTATTTAAAATATAAAATGTGAATAGTTATTTTTTAGTAGTTTAATAGTATTTTCTAAACCTTCTTATTTTGGCTTAATTTTTCTTTTGTAAGCTTTTCCTTCATTTTTTTTTTTTCAAATCTTCAAATATTTTCTTATCATAAAAAAACTTGTTATTAAGTTCTATTATTTTGGTAAACTTTTTAATATAGGAATTTTGCATGCTTTTATTTTGGTTATACTTTTGATTGTTTAAGAATATACATGTTTTATATGTTAGTTTAATTTTATGTTTAGAATAGTTTGGTTTATTTTGTAGCAAATTATGTTTAGGTAATTTTAGTATTTTTTAGCATCTTTTTGTTATTTTAGGCAAATCATGATATTTAGTTTGTCTTAAATAATATTGCATGCGGGTGTGGTCTATGTATCATTTAGTTAGAAATTGCATACCGTAAGACTTAGAATTTTATTCCTTTTGATTTGGAGTGTTACGTACATATGTTATGTATTTTATATATTTGATTTTTGATATTCCCTCTTTGCCTCCATTTTTTTTTATTTGCATGCATTTGAGAAATTATATTAAAGAACCAATGACAATTAGTAGAGGCCAACCTTGGGCGAACCTTGGGCGAACCTTGGGCGAACGGGCGAACGGGGTGCTTAACACCTTTCTCGATTCGTACCTTAGCCCCCGAACTCTTTTTTTTGGTTAAACGTTTTAAAGATCAGTAGTCGTTTTATTTTTTTAGTTTTTCTCAAAAACTAAGTGACGATTCTATTTTTCAACAAAAAGAAAATTTTAAAATTTAGCTTTCATGGTGTTAAGATATTTTTCAAACATTTTTGAATTTTCTTATTTTTGAACACATTTTCAAAATCCCAATAATTCCGACGCTACAATGAGATAGAGAAGATGAAGGCAGTTCCTTATACTTCGGCAGTGGAAAGCCTCATGTATGCTATGCTTTGCACAAGATCCGACATCTGCTTTGCCGTTGGTATGGTTAGCAAATATCAGTCTAACACAGGGCAGGAGTATTGGACTGTGGTAAATAATATAATCAAGTACCTGAAAAATACTAAAAATTATATGGTGATTTACCAGGCAGACAGTCTAGTACTTTTGAGATACACAGACTAAGATTTTCAGTCAAACATAGAGCTTGCATCATGAGACAACATTACAGATCCTTTATAAAGAGTTTACTGGGTAAGACTTTTGATAGTCATGTACAGGGCATAGGAGTCAGATGTATACCAGCATAGTTTTGCGTATAAGTGGGAGATTGTTAAATTGGTAGATTGAAAATTATGTTTTTAATATTTAATTTTATTTTAATAAAATTAATTTTTTATTTTATGAGAATTTTTATTAGCAATACATGTATATTATTTTTTTGTTATGCATGGATTCTGATATTCTGTATAGTATTTAATCTGGTGTGTAGAGTACGGCTTGCACACAGAAGATCAGATTTTAGATTCTTACAGAATATAAGTTTTATGTTCACAGTTTAGATAAAAATGAACATACCATTGGTATATCTGTGGCACAGAGTTTTAGTTGACCTGTCTTGGTTACGGAGAACAGATAATAGTGTCGTCTATTATTCCGATTCTCTGTGGCAGTACATTTTGTGTGTATTGAACGAGATAATTGGGGTAGTTAATTTTATACTGACTATATAAATTAATTCACACTCCAAGATTATTGTGAATAATGTTTATCCTCTTAATTCTGAAATAATTATTAATTTGCTATATTTAATATTTATTTTTTTATTCATTAGACGGTGCGATCTTATATGGGTCTATATTCCCGGTGAGTTGGATAGCGGTATTATTTATATGACAAATATAAATTATTGACGGAATTCACGTTCTGAAAGATTGGGATTGACGATACCCCCTTAAGAAAACTTATAAGTTTTGATCGGACCAAACCCTGCAGGTGAATTTATTTATCCGGCGGTCAAATAAGTTAAGTGAAAGGGCTTAAGAAAATCAAGATGCCGATTAAATTAAATTGTCAGTAATTAAATTTAATTGGCGGGTATCGAGAATCTTAATGTGGGGAGAAATGATAAGCATTTAATAACATGAGCTCAATCTAAGAAGTCTTGAGATTATGGGTCAGTGTGCAATTATAGTTCTTTAGTGGTGTGAATTATAATTAAGTGCTTTATGAAATATGCAGAAACTGCTGCGTCTTTCCATAATTACAGAAATCGCTGGTAGGTATCTGTGTTCCACTGGAAGTCTTACTCATAATTACTCTCTAGGTCCCTGTTGTAGCCTTATATATACGCGGTTAGGCTGATCCAGTTTGAGATCATATCATATATCATATTTTTTCTTTCAAGACTAAAATATATCTAGGTTCTACCGATACGAATTCTCGAAAGTCCGTAGCTACACTAAGTTCGAAGATCGCGTAAGAAAATAGAGTAGAAGATCTGACTGGAGTTTCAACTCGGAATCAAATCGTTGTTAAAGAATAGATCGACAAAAGGTATTCTTCTAAATTAAATTTAGTTGCACGGGTTTTATTTTGATCGTTCGTCGTTAAAAGTTTTATTTGGAGCCCGTTTCAGCGTTTGCCCGTCCAGTTAATTTTTTTACTGAAAATCGTTTATAAAAACAATTATCTTTGCAGTATTGCCTCCAACAAAGTCGACTGACCCACAAGGTCTAGTCGACTAAATAGTGGTATGGGCAATCTAGTCGACTGAGTTGGCTTGATTTTGAATTTTTGGCTGAAACGGCTAGTTTGACATTTCCATATTTAACCCAATGGCTAGTCCAGACTTTTGGCCTATAAATAGAGCCCTTGTGCTATGGTTTTACTCACTTCAAGCATTCTAATCAATTCTCTCATACTCTGACTTCTTGTGCTTCAAATTCTTAAATTTTAATCATATTTTTTAGAGAAAAATCTTAGATTTCTCATAAAGCTTCATTTGATATATTCTTGAGAGGTGAATTAGTGTGCTTATTTCTTGTACTCATCTGCTCATTGAAGAAGCATTTTTCTTGTACAAATTCATTTCATTCTGTTGTACTTGAGAAGGGTATTTCTCAAGAGAGGTTGTTAATTCGCCTATAAGGATTGGGATACTTGAGAAGGGGATATTCTCAAGAGAGGCTATTCTGCCTAGACTAAGGAGAGAGGCTGTTCTGCTTATTGAAGGAGCGATAGTGAAAATTATCATAGCAGTTCACTTGAGATAAGAACGTAGGCCGTTGCACTGAATCTTGTAAAAATCTTGATGTTGGATCTCTAACCTTTTATATTCTTCATTTTCATGATTGTTATATTGTAGCTTCTACTTGTATCATTCACATTTAAAATCTATATTTGAATCTTGTGTTTTTTAAAATTTATACTTGTGTTTTAATTTTCAAACAAGAAATTTTGAATCTTGCTTATAATTGAATCTTGTTAAGAAATTTTTTTAAAATATCCAATTCACCCCCTCTTAGGATTGCACCTATACTATCACTAATACTCAAGAGGCAAAATTCTAATGCTCAGATAAGACTCCCAGCATCCTAAATTAAGTAAATAATATGAATTATTAGATTAAAAATTAAAAATTCCCATAATTAAGATAAAATGATCATTTTTCCTTTGGTACAGCAAAAAATCTTTAAAAAATTAAATTTTGACACATGGACACCCTAAATCTATGATTTAAATACAATTAACTAACAAAAGCCAAAAAAATAACAAAAATAATAAAAATACCCTTAAGTGGCCGACCACCTTGGGATTTGTGCCCAAAAAGTCATTTTTTGCCTTTTAAAGCCCAAAGATGAGAAAAAAATTATACAAATCAAGTATTATTATGATCCAAGATTATTTAAAAAAGTAATATACATAATAATATAATAATATAGGCCAAAAAAGCAAATAAATCATTATTGAAGTTCTTACACACTAAAATAAGTTAAAAAGTTAAATCTTGTAAAACTAGCTTAATTTGACTTAAAAGCCTATACCTATTTAATCAATTGCTATAAAAATTATGAGAATTCATGAGAATACTAAATTAATCATAAAATTACTAAAATGATAAATTTTAGTAGGTAGGGACACCAAAAAGATATACCAAATTAATTTTTTAGGCATTTTCTTGCACAATTTAGCACCAAAACCTAGATTAAAGCCCAAAATAATGGAAAATAAGCTTTTGTGCCTCCCAAACAAGCCCCAGCTAAAATCCCTCTACCCCATGATCTGAAAATGTCAATCACATTTACCTTCTCCATGCTATGCAACCAATGAATAAAAAAGCTTTCAAATTAAAGCTTCCAAACACATCATCAAGTCCACTACCTCTTTGCTTATATAACCAAGCCAAACACCACCCTTATCTTCTCTATGTTTTCATCCAAGAGAGTGAGAGAGACCAGATTAGAGTGTTCTTGAGTGCTCCTACAAGTTTGAGAAAAAAATGAGGAAGAAGGAGGAAAAAGAAGCTAAAAGGATCAAGGCGGTGACGCAACAAAGCTAAGTCTATACATCCTTCCACATTTAGATCACATCAAATAAGTAAGTAAAACCTCTAAACTTTCTATCCAATATCACCCCAAAACTCTTCTCAGCTCATCTCTTAAAACACAACTAAGAACAAGAATCGAAAATGGATTAAAAAGGCGTTGTAGTAAGAAAACTAGGACTATTCATGGTTTTTATGGTGAAAAATGGGTTTGCATGTTTGTAGTCATGTCACGCTCCAAACACCGTCGCCACGTGAAAGCCCACCCAAAAAACAGTTTGAAAAAATAAGATTTTGCAGTTGGAAAGTCCTCAACTCAAAAATATACATTATTTGGATAAAAATCCCCACAGTTCAACTCTCATAAACTAAAAACATGCATCTCATACATGAATAAGCATATCGCCTAAAGGCGTATAAAACCAGCCATCACTGGCATTACATGTAAAAGTAAATGTACAAAAATAGGAAAAATTACAAGTCTTCCATCACCTCTGCAACTAGGTCAACTTCTCATGCTCACCTGAAAAGGTTTTAAGCAAAATCCCATACCGTGAGCCAAAGCCCAATAGAACATAGACAATAAAACTGTAAAGCAGGCTATGCAATTACACACACACGGGCTCAACCACAGGAGCCAAAAAGGTTTTCCTTCCAAAATCACAAGTTTGCAACAGACTACCATGAGTCTCAAAAAGGTTTTATCTCATAAAACTCCATGTTTTCCATCCTTCAAACTATGCATATCATCCTAACAGATATCATGCCACAGTTAAGGAAAAATTGTAAAAATATAATATGCTCCACTCGGGTCACACAACCGAGGAGAAAAGATGTAAATAGAATTCTATGTACCGACTCTGCCATACAGACAAAGGTAACAACTATAGACTCCTACCCATTACCCTAGTCCTGAACCACTTAAGGCTTGCTAGGTAATGACAAGTTCTATACGGAGTTACTACAACAACGCCATTCACAGAGGCAACCGACTTCTTTACGAATTTTCATGACCGATGGGAAAGCACCCAAACCACGCATTTGCTTCTTTACGGATTGCCATGACCGATGGATGAAGTATAACCAAATCACATTTACGGGGATTAACCTGAGGGACCGTAGTGAACCCACTCTGCGCACGTTTTTGAATTTTCACCATGGAGCAATAAAAGCCAAACTCAAAACCACACAGCGTCACGGTACACCTATGAAAACATTTAAAAATCCACCAGTAGCTCAACTACGAACACCCACAAACAATTTATACAACACATGTATAAAAGAGAACCAATCCATCAAAATGGAGAACTAAAACCATTTCCAACAAAACATCTAAAAGGTGAGACTCAACCCCGCGGGTTAGCTTCAAACCTCTAGAAGGACGTTTTTCACCATTTTCTCAAAACACCTCGTTTTCAAATCTCCTTTCGAAAACAACGGATACCACGTACCCAAAACATGCATACAACCAAGAAAAGGCGTAAAAACTCCACTTTTACCAAAAACCAAGGTTTACACATGAAAATCACATTTGACGTGTTTTTTACCCAGTAAAAACACGTATCATCACATATATCACCCTTATACAGCTGTAGGGTGTAGAATCCTACCTCAGAGAGTTAAGAACTCGACGTCTCAAAACTGAACGGCATCAGAACGAGAATCCGACCAGATGGATGCGAAGCCCATAGCCTCGATAGCAAGGATCCACAAAGGATGGGACTCAAAACCAAGCCCCTGGCTCTCAAAGCTAGAGAGAAGGTAGAGAAAAGGGGTTAACTTAGCCTGGAAGAAAGAGAATGTCAAAATATCTCAACCCATGGGATATTTATAAACTCGCCAAAAACACTCTGTCCAGTCGACCAAACCCCTGAGTTCGGTCGGCTGAACCCAAAAAAACTTAGTTCAGTCGACTGAATCGAGCCCCTCAATCGACTGAACGACTGGGCAAAGAGTTTTTCGATGCTTCCAAGGCAAAAACAAGTTTCTTAGGTCCAAACAAGCCTCTACCAAATCCCAAAAAGCGTATAACATATTTATACATGCTGTTCTACAACTGTAATGCATAAACCATGCATCGATGCTATTCATATACTGAAGGAAACACATCAAATATATAAATAACCTAAAAGATAAGGGTTCAGGGTCTCACTACTCTCCCCCCTTAAGGAATTTTGCCCCCAAAATTCGCAACAAGGTCACGAGGTAAACAGGTCTGGATATCTAGCATGCATCCCAAACTCAAGCTCCCATGTCGCTTCCTCAACCCCGTGATGAAGCCATAAGATCATGACATAAGAAATTGTTCTGCCCCACAACACCTGCTCCTTTGTATCAAGAATTCTAATTAGACGCTCCTCATTGGTGGCATCCTCATCAACCCAAAGCTCAGCCCAATCTAACACATGTGAAGGATCAGGCTCGTACCTCCGAAGCATAGAAACGCGGAACACGTTATTCATAGATGCTAATTGAGGTGGCAAAGCTAAACGGTATGCAACCTCACCAATCCTATCGAGGATCTCAAATGGTTCAGTGATGCGCGGTGATAGTTTCCCACTACGACCAAATCTCATCAAACCTCTACGGGGTGAGACCTTTAGGAACACATGATCTCCCACTGCAAACTCCAGAGGTCGCCTCCTTTGATCTGCATAACTCTTCTGACGACTCTGCGCTGTCGCGAGGCGCTGGTGAATCACTCTAACCTTCTCCGTCGTCTCCGTACCATGTCGGGTCTCAAGACTATGGTCTCTCCTACATCTGTCCAACACATGGATGATCTACATAGTCTACCATACAAAGCCTCATACAGTGCCATGCCAATACTGGACTGATAGTTGTTGTTGTATGCACACTCTGCCAACGGTAGATGATCCTTCCACGAACCTCTAAAGTCAAGGACACAAGCCCTTAGCATATCCTGTAGAATATGTATAGTCCTCTTTGACTGGCCATCCGTCTGGGGGTGAAAAATAGTACTGAACATCCAGTTCGTCCCCAAAGCCTCCTGCAGACTCTGCCAAAAGCGCGAAGTAAAGCGCGGGTCCCTGTCAGCAACAATAAACACTGACACTCCATGCAATCGGACTATTTCTTTGACATACAAGTGACTCAGTCTATCCACTGAATCCTTCACACGAATGGGAAGAAAGTGTGCAGACTTCGTCAACCTATCAACCACAACCCACACGGCGTCGTGTCCCCTAGGTGACCGAGGAAGTCCTGACATAAAGTCTAACGTGACATGCTCCCACTTCCACTATGATATAGGCAATGACTATAGTAATCCTGCCGATCTCTGGTGTTCTGCCTTCACCTTCTGACAGGTAAGGCACCGAGAAACAAATTGGATCACGTCTCTCTTAATTTCGGTCCAACAGAACTGATGGCGTAGGTCATGATACATCTTCGTGCCTCCAGGATGCACTGCAAGGCGAGAATGATGACACTCACGTAATAGATCAGCTCGGCATGACTTCGGCAAAAATAACCTCCCAGCCAACTTTAGACTCTGATCGAAACCCACAATCCATCCCGCGGTATCCTCTCCGCTAGCAACACGATCCCGTATCATCTGAGCCTCCTGGTCTGTCTGCTAGACCTCTAGCACACGTGTTATCAAAGTAGGTCGTGAAACTACAAAGAACAAAGTAGCACCCGTCGCGGTTTTCCTGAGGCAAAGATCAAACTCCCCAATCTCTCCAAGCATGTCCCACTCGCGTATAGCCATAGAAGCTAACGACCCATGAGATCTCCTACTGAGAGCGTCGGCCACAACATTGACCTTCCCTGGATGATACTGCAAATCAAAGTCATAATCCTCTAACAACTCCATCTATCGTTGCTGGCGTAAGTTCAGGTCCTTCTGTAAAAATAAGTATTTCAAACTCTTGTGGTCGGAGAATACCTCAAAATGCTCACCATAAATATAGTGACGCCATGTCTTCAAGGCAAAGACCACGGCTACCAACTCCAAGTCGTGTGTAAGATAGTTCTTCTCATGCATCCTCAACTGCCGAGAACCATAGGCTACAACCTTACCTCCCTGCATCAAAACACATCCAAGACCGTCATGTGAAGCATCACAGTACATAGTATACCCCAAGCCTCGCTCTGGGATAATCAACACTGGCGCGCTAGTCAACCTCGTCTTCAGCTCCTGAAATGTTGACTCACAGGACTCACTCCAAGAAAACACAACTCCCTTCTGCGTCAGACGCATCATCGGTGTGGCAAGTCTCACAAAGTCCTTCATAAACAGTCGATAGTAGCTTGCTAAACCCAAAAAACTACGTATCTGAAAGGCACTCTTCAGTCGCTCCCAACCGATCACAACATCAGTGTTTGAGGAATCCACAGCTACCCCATTTGTTGACACTACGTGCCCCAAAAACCTCACCTCAGGCATCTAAAACTCGCACTTCGCATACAAGCGATGTTCTCTCAAAAGCTATAGAACGATCCGCAAGTGATCCTCGTGTGCCTCTTTAGTGGGTGAATATATCAGAATATCATCCACAAACACTACAACAAAATTATCCAAATAGGAATGAAAGATCCGGTTCATCAAACTCATGAACGTAGTAGGCGTGTTTGTCAGACCAAACAGCATAACCAAAAACTCGTAGTGACCATAGTGAGTCCAAAAAGCAGTCTTCACTATGTCCTCGTCCCTAATCCTCAACTGGTGGTATCCTGATCTCAAGTCTATCTTCGAGAAGTAGCTCGAACCCTTCGACTGATCAAATAAATCATCTATCCTCAGCATCGGATATTTGTTCATCACTGTCACCCGATTCAGCTTCCAGTAGTCGATACACAAACACAACGATCCATCCTTTTTCTTAGCAAAAAGTGCAAGCGCTTCCCACGGCGAAGTACTCGGGCATATAAACCCCCTATCAAGTAACTCCTGCAATTGCACCTTGAGTTCACGCAACTCAACTGGTGCAAAGCGATAAGACGACACCGAAATGGGAGCAGCTCCTGGGACTAGATCAATAGAGAACTCCACCTCACGACTCGATGGCAACTCAAACAGATCATTAGGAAAAACATCAGGATAGTCACTCACCACCGGAGGTAACTCTCCTTGAACCCTTACCTCCTCATCCAACATGAGAGCTGCAAAAAGGAAAGCCAGGTTGCCCTGGTTCCGCATAGTACTGGGTAAAGACATCAAACCCTCATCCCGGTCTCCCACAAAATAGAAACAATCTCCTGTTGGTGTATAAATTGTCACCCTCGGTCGATTGTAATCGATAAAGGCACGATATGTGGTCAGCCAGTCCATCCCTAGGATGACAGCGAACGCAGTCATGTCCGGAATGATAAAGTCAAACTCTAAACAATGACCAAAAACCTCCACAACATAGGATCTACAGACAAAACTCAACGTCACACTCCCACTGACTGGGGTCTCTACACTCAAGGTACTACCCAACCAGTCCATTTGTAACCTCAATGCAGATGCAAAAGCAGAAGATATAAACGAGTGTAATGCTCCAGTGTCAACAAGAACACTGGCCCATGATCTGAAGACTAGAAGAGTACCTCTGATCATGGAGGTGGTAGCAGCAGCATCGGGCCCGACTGGTGCTCTAGATGAACTAGGATCTGTAAGAACATATGCCCTGGCCAGTCCACTATGGCCCTAAACTGTAGACTTTCGACCCGACTATACTGAAGTTCCTCCCTCCTGGCCTGATGGAACAGCTGGTGCTCCCGCTGTGCTCCGGATGCTCCCTCCTTGAGGACAATTCCTCTGGATGTGCCCAGACTGCCCACACTCAAAACAGACCGGTGCCTGCGACTGTGACTGAGTCTGAATAAGTGTTGCACTCCGACACTCTTCCGCACAAAGTCCCGGCCGCTGGCATCTATGACAAATAAGCTCCCTCTAATCTGACCTTCCCGTTGAGACTAAGGGATGTATAGATGCAGAAGACTGTGGCTGATAAGACCCCACCGGATAAGAACTCAGACCAGATGTCTGCTAACACTTGTCCCTGCATCCCCGGGACTGTGCAAGTCCCCCGTCCTGCTGTCCCCGATTGTCTCTATCTCGGCGCGTCTCATTCAGAGTATCCTCCACCTCCATAGCGGTCTCCACTAACTCTGTAAAAATTTACAGCCTCAGTGCTGCCACTCTGTTTCGGATAGCGGGCCTCAAACCCCTCTTGAACTGCTTTACACGAAACTCATCAGTAGGCATGATCTCCTGTGTAAATCTAGATAGGCTAGTAAACTCAGCCTCATACTCCACAACAGTCATCGTCCCCTGTGACAGAAAGAGAAAATCCTCTCTGTAGCGATCCCTCAAAGTTGTAGGAAAGTATTTCTCTAGAAATACCATCGTGAATGCCTCCCAGGTGCCCCCAACTGTAGTCCTGGCAAACTTCCACCACATTTGAGCACTCCCTCTCAGCTGGAAGGCAGCAAATAAAACCCGCTGATCATCTTCCTCTATCTGTAGAGTATCAAGGATCCTGGTAACCAGCTGCAGCCACTCAGTGGCCACCGTGGGGTTGGGATCCCCAGAAAAGGTAGGAGGGTCCAGACGACAAAACTCACGCATCGCGACCGTCGCCCTCGGCTTAGGTATGGTCTCTCTCCGCCTAGAGGCCTCAGCCAGCTGCCGGATGGAGTCGACCATCTCACGCAATAGATCTCCCTCAGCAGGTCCTTGGGGTGCATTAACATCCCCAATATCTGGGACTAGAATGTCCCTTCGGCCAGAACCACGGCCACGGCCTCGACCTCGGTCTCGTCCTCCCCGCGTGGACATTACTCTATACGAAAGCAACATAACAGGATAAGCATCCATACAACATGTTATTGCTAACATAAAAGACAGATAAGCATGCTAACACGTAACCACTTAATATCATGTCATCACATCTCACATACGAAGGAGAACCAACAAGAAGGACTCGTCCATTAGGACAACCCACTTAGATTCCTTGCTAGAAATCACGCCCGCAAAACGCGTCTCTAACATGGCTCCCAAGTTCGTCAAACCAAACGCCCAAAGGCAAGACTAATCAATCCTAAGGTCCAACCTCCATACCCACGTATACACAATCATCATACTAAACAAGCTATCATGCGCATGTTAGGTAAAACACTGTAACACATGCAATCAAGCACACATACATCCTCACAAGGTGATGTACCCTCTTTCCCATGGCTCATAGG
>JAOTRH010100673.1:0-15939 GCA_034768845.1 Heliamphora exappendiculata
TTAATACATTAGTTTATAATATAATAAACTAGTAAATTATTAGTTATAAACTTATATAATATAATAAACTTTAAGTTCATAGTTTTTAAATTAATATATTAACTACTACTAATAAAATAGTAAACTAACATTATATTATAAATTTATAAACTAAATAACTATAAAAGTAATTAAAAAAACACAAATTAAACAAAAAAAATCAAAAAAAAAGCCCAGTCAAAGCCCGCCCAAAAGCCCAGGCCTGAGCCCGAGCCCTTTACCCCTAGGACCTGGGCCCCGGGAAAAAAAGCCCGGCCCGAAGATTTGGCAGGAGCCCGCTGAGTCCGGGCCGAGCTTGGACTACCCGGTCCACGGCCGGGCTGGGCCGGGGCCAAATTACACGCCCAAATTACACTGAACTGCGTCACGATCCTGTGTGGGTAACAGAAAGTGGATAGTCGCAAGCCAATCAATAGAACGCCAGGATGGTCCATAGTGGTCAACGTCATAGTGGAGATCTGCCAGCAAGAGCACTGCCAAGTAACGTTTGCTCCCGTCAGAGAAGAAAAGTACTGCTTTCAAGTTGTGTCAGTGGTACATACTATATAGTAGGGGCGATAAACGAGGGCCGCAGTATTATACCTGTCTGTGGCTGGCTCCTGCATGAGGTTCACCTTCTCCATCAGCCAGATCTTGAAAGAGAGAAAAGAGGTAAGAATCGAGAGAAATCAGTAAAAGAAGAGACATGTGAAAAATTAAAGAGAGATAGTGGAAAAATGAGAGAAGGGCGGTAAAATCTGAGAGAAATCAGCAAAATGAGATAAGAACAGTAAAATTCGACATTGTGTCGGTTTTGAAGAAGGATGGACACATCAGAGTCTGTGTGAATTTTCGAGATCTCAACAAGGCCAGTCCGAAGGACGACTTTCCGTTGCCGCACATTAACGTCTTGGTAGATACTACAGCGAGGCACACTCTCCTATCTTAAAATTGCATGTCGTAGAACTTAAGATTTTCTTTTGCTATTTGTTTCGTTTTGAAATTCTATATACTTAAGATATATATTTTCATAGTTGATTTTGATTGTTGTTTCTTTACTTCCACTTTCTGTATTTGCATGCATTTGATAAATCTAATTAAGAGCCAATGATAATTAGTAGACGCCAACCTCACGGTCGGGTAAATGGGATGCCAACACCTTCTCTGATTCGCACCTTAGCCCCCGAACCCATGTTTTCTCTGGTTAAACATTTTAAAGATCAGTGACTCCTTTTGTTTTTCTTGATTTTTTTCAAAAATCAAGTGACAACTCCAATTTGCAATAAAAAGGGTTTTTAAAAAAATTTAATTTTTAAGGTGTTAAAGTATTTTTTAAATATTTCTTAAATTTTCTTATTTTTGAAACAAAACCCTAGCTCCTGGCGCCACACCAATGTTGGCGTTTCCTTTAGCGACTCCAGTGGGGTGAGCTCGCGAAGCGCCCTTAGAGCGCTTGAGCGATTTGGAGTGCTCGCCATACACTTAAGCTCTTCATCATGTGCTTGAGAAGCGCTTGAGCAGAGCTCGAGCACTCCTAAGTCAAACCTAAGTCAAACAGCTTTATGGCAATCGCTATACGCCTACGACACGCTCATGTGCTAGCACGCACTCGCTAAAAGCTTGAGCGCTTAGAGCCAATTTTCTGTCACCTTTTTGTTTTGAACCTTAGTAGTATATAAGTTTTTGCTTTTTCTTGTTTTAGGGTTACCAAAAAGAATATTGAGAGTTTTGATTGAATGATTTAACCAATTTGACTTTGAAGCATCTTGTCAATATTTTGTCTAACTCTCTTATAGCAATCTAGGCGCATTTCATCTCATTGAAGTGTACTCATAACCAAAATTGTGTTATTCGCATACATATTATTCTTTCTACATTTTTGGTCATTCATCGTCACTTAAAACTTGTTTGGATAACATCTTAGCTGTCGGATTACATAGATCAGGAAGTTGAAGTGACTTAGATCTGTAGAATCAAGAAGGAGCTTGATGAGCCATCTCAAGCAAAGAAGTTAGGTCGTCATTTGGGTAACGGATGTAATTCATTTATTCTTCTAACTTATACCTTTTTTATTTATAGTGAAAAGTATTTTGTGTGTTGGTGACGTAATTTTTATTCCGGATTTTATCAAGGGTTTTCACGTTACATATTGTGTCTGACTCTCATGAATGTTGATTATTTATTTACTTAAACTAAATAATTTTTTATTTGTCCACAGATTAATCTATTCACCCCCCTCTAGAGTTAATCGGGTCTCTTTACATCATTTCACCTACTTTGATATAATGCCTTTGTTTTAGATAATGATTTATTTATTTATTTTATTACTTGTTTTCTTAAATTGTATCACCCCTAATTGTATAGCTATTTGGTTGGGCTAAGCTCGCATAAGGCACCATAAACCACGTCATTCTCCCTCTAGAATTCCATTGCAATCAAATGGTTGCAAGTTTTTATTATTTATCAATCCCTAGTTTGATATAAATGGCCCTCTTTTGGGTAATGAATTATTTACTTTTTTTATTTGATTTATTTTTATTTTTAATAAAGTCTTTTTATTATTTGAACAAACTCTTATATTGCTTTTGACTTTTCTTATCGAGTTAAAAATATAAAAAAAATATCAAAATATAAAAAAAATGATCTAAAAAAGTAGAACAAAGATTAACCAAAAATTTTAAAAATAAAAAAAAAATATAAAAAGAAAAAATTTCAAAATTTATCATAAACAGGGCCAATGACTTATCTACTTGTTTCATTTTATTATTATTTTCATTTTAATAAAAAAATTCTTATTTTTTGATTCCTCTCGTTGAGATTAATCGCAAAAGTAAAAAAAAATATGGCCAAATATTAAAAAAAAGCCTAGAAAAAATAAAATTAAGTTAAGGTTTGGATAAAATGACATTTTTTTGCTTAAAATTAAAAAAAAAAGAGGATTAAAAAATAACGAAATTTAATAAAACAAAAATAAAACATAAATAATTGTCCCAAATCGAGGAGCCACCGCAAATGGGGTGTCATAAAGTGAACTTTGATGGCGCACGATGCAAAAAATGGAAAAGCTGGTATTGGTGATGAGGGACTTTAAAGGTTGGGTTATTGCCTCATGTTCAGAACAGATAAAAAGTGCAGCGGATGGTAATCACATCGAAGCTATAGGAGAAGTCGAAGCACTAGAAATGGCAAAGAACTTGGGGCTGTCCAACATTAATCTCAAAGGAGATTCAATGAAAATAATAAAAGCGCTCTAGGGTAAAGACGAGGATATCTCGTATATTGGAGTGTTCATCGAAGGAGCAAAGAAGCTAATACAAGATTAAATGTCATCATTTTACCCGTTAGTCCGTTACTCAGCCTAAGTCCGCCCTGTCCGTTGGGTTAAAATTCGGTCCAAGCCCAATGCTCGGGCAGGCTTAGCTTGCCTGAATAATACTTGGGTTAGGTTTGAGTATATTTGTTGAAGCCTAGTCTATCCAATAACTCGGCCCAAAAGGCCTGCCCGACAGCCCAGCCAAATAATACACTGGAAGATGTATATCTGTTGGTCATTTCATTGCTGATTTTTTTTAGTTCTCTTTGTGGGATTTAATGGGTTTTTTTCCTGATATTTGATGTGCTTTAGCATATGTTGATCGCTTTTTCTTACACTCATCTTATTTCATATTGTTGACTGCTTCCTTGGGCTGTAATTAATTGTTTGTTCTATGGTATTCTGTTTTTCACATTAATGAAGGTTGCCGAGGAGAATGGCGTGGAAATGGAAGAACATATAGAGGCCGGGAAATATTGAATGCAAGACAATCATTATTATTGTTGTGATTATACATTCTCGGCTAAGTACATCGAGTAAGGTTTAAACTTAACCATTCAAGCGTGGCACACCACAAAGAATAACTCGTCGGGCATAGCCCATGGGCCGGCTTGGCCATTAAATATGCGGACCGGGCTAGCCGGGCATAACCCATTAATGACTCCTACCATTTTAGTGCTGTTAAACTTTTCTATGTTAGAAGGCAAGAAAATACATTTGCCTATGCTTTGGCAGGAATGGCCGTATCAGTGGAAGGATGTCAAACATGGCAGGAAAACTCTTATCACACCATCTATCCATTGATTGAGGCAGAAAAACTCATCTTGTAAGTTTCTTGTTTGGTCTATTTCAGGGATTTGAATGAAAAAAAGAAAAAAAAAACATAATCTTTGGAGACCTACATCACTAGAAATCCAATCTATGGCCCTATAATGCTAATCGAACAAGCCGTAAAGATCAACAACCACTTCTTAACCTAAGTTTGTTAGGCCTTGATTGATAACTAGCTTTCTTTTCTTTTTTTTTTTGCTTGTTCTGCTTTTAGTCAAAGAACTTGTTCTAATTGGAAGTAGTCGTTTGGTAAATTAGTTTTTCAGTAAAATTTTTTAATTAATTGGATGGGTAAAAGTTTTTTTTTTTACTCATTGTTCAAATTAAAAGGTCAACTAAAGCAAGATTTCACAATCCAGTCAGATAAAATTACTAATTAAAAGATACGTGTGTACTCAAACTTTGCATTGATTTCATTTGTCAATGTGCAAACACCACACTTTGTCATTCACCCAAACTATAGTAAGCAATTACAGTCAGTAATGTATATCAATCCAAAGAATGTGTACCCCTGCCTGGGCACTCTATGCACATAACTCAAAATAGAATCAAACTTTGTTGTCAATTGTCATCATGGTCCTCTTCTACATTGTCATCATGATCCTCTTCCACATTGTCATCCGAGTTTGCTAGTTTGTCAAAGAATTCATCAAGGTACCATCTACAAGTTTCGTTCCAATCACCCCTTGTCGCATGGGCTCGCCACTTTTGGTCGGCTATCATTTCAGGAGAAAGCCCCCATTCTTGCAACTCATTGTCACTGTGATGCATTGCCAGGCTGTATTCTCTGCCATACCCTAACTGCATCACTCGAAACTCGCAGTTGCCGGGATTGTTTAGGTACTCGAATTGCTCGACAGTCCACTTGAACCACTTCATGAGGAAAACACGCAATGCTAGACCATGGGATACAATTATAAGGTTTAGGTCGTCGGATGGATCATGGTGAAGCCTGTTCATGTCTATGTCCCTCCATAACGATTCAAGAAAACCTGCACATTTCAGTTCAAATTTAAGTTCATATTCATATTCGATACAAGAGAATCGCAAACAAATAACTATCTTTTCACCTGGCTCATTGCATCTGCAAACTGAATGAATGGGGGGAATGCATGAATATTTCTTACTTACATGTTGTAGATGTTGGGTAAAGCACAACTCATTTATTTGAGACATACGAAGAAACTCAAGTTTTTTAAGTGAAAGAAAAGAGGGGAAAAATTACAAGGGAATTAATTTCCGTTGCTTATTTATTTGCAAGAAAGTACGAAGAAAATTTAGTTTCAATTTTCCCATGATGCATAATCATATACTCTTTTTACATAATCTATTTTGTGAGAAAACATTTCTCACAAGAAAATTGCTATCATATTTTTCCTTTTTCCTTCCTTTCCTATCAACGGAACGAAGAAAATCTAAATCAAGAGAATGGAAATATTTGGAGTAGAATCTACGACATCTTCGTGCAAACCAGGCCAATAATTTCATGGAGCACCAGAATGTTGAATTGTCATCTGTCAATTACTTGAGAGAGCAAGCAGATGAGCAGTGAGTCTGTGACCACCAAAAAGTGTAAGGAGTAAGAAACTACAAAGCGAGCTATTATGCAAAAACATGGGCAGATGGTACACCAAACATGTACTCTAGTGGGATGGTGAAACATGCTATACTTATGACACTATCTACCTTGTTTTTTTTCTTCTTCTAATGACCTCCGAAGGTACATCAATGGAATGATTATATATTGGATTTAGCGATTGCTTAATCTAAAGAATTGATGTTTCCAGTTCTTTTTGCCTGTAGGAGACCCAAAGGTAGTGTGAAGTCCTTATGAGATCTGAAATGTCTGTAAATGAAGAGAGGATTTTAAGCACCAAAGGCTAAAAGTCCTAACCGCAATATAGATGTAATATGGGCAAAGCAAACGACCAAACGTCATGATGCTCCTTCTTAGAAAAAGGTTTCTCACTTAAGACTGCTAATTTAGAAGGAATACAATCCAGAACATGTCTGTCATTTTGAGATGCAGGGATTGGAAGCCAATCAACGTCCTTGTTCAAATCTTGTGTTCATCATTATGGGAGTTGGGATTAAGAATTTGTTAAGTGCTTGTGTGCGCTTCCATGTTTATAGTTGTCAAAAAAAAAAAGTGTGTTTCCCTGTTTATACTATATTAAAAAAAAATTGTGTTCCCGTGTTTATGCATATGCGTACTTCACCAAGTGGGTATTATAAGCCTTTTGTTCAATAACAAGTACCAATAACAATTTCCAACTACTTAAGAGCATATTGAGGGATGTCCAAATGGGTATTATAAGCCTTTTGTTCAATAACAAGTACCAATAACAATTTCCAACTACTTAAGAGCATATTGAGGGATGTCCAAAAATGGTGATTGGAAGTGGAGGGCAAGGTTGATAGTCCTTGAAAAATTGGCAGCATTGTTAAAGGATATCAAATCCTTCTCAAGGCCAACCTGACACACAGTCTCAGTCAAAATTTAGGAAGAGGCAAATTGAGTAGTTGATAATTCACCAACACTGGTTCATCCCTCTGCTGGAAAAAAATAATAATAAAGACAACCTTGTCAAAAAGTGGAGCCCTGGATCCCTTAAATAATCACGACCATGGATATTTCCAGCCTCGCAGAGGACAATTCAAATAACGTGGGGCATACCGTAGGAAAACAACAAACACATCAAGGTATAAACATAGGTTATTTTTCTATAACGACGATATTACCCAAGAAACATGTTTTCTAGCTTTAAAACTTTGCAATTCACCCATTACCAATCCATCAGTAAGTGCGTCATTTTGAGTTGTGAACCAATCTCCATAATGGTTCAATCTACTTTCGGTAATTAACACATAATGGTTTGATTTACTTCTTCGAAATATTTTTTCAAGAAAATTGGGGACCCTGTAAAAGTTTTTTCTTCACATTCAAGATTTCAAAGGCTCCAAGTGTATTCCAACAAATATTGAGTAAGAGAAAAGGAAATGTACCTCTATTAGTTCTAAGAAAGAACAAGAACACCGAAGGAAATTGGTTTAAAGAAGTCAAGGAAGAAAGCAACTTCTTAGCATTTATGCTTGCTTTTGCTCATCCAAGCAGTGTGCTGCTCAGCTTAAAGCGATAATACTTCTTGTAGGAAAAAAAAATGTGCTTGGCAATGTCATAATGACTTTACAAGCCTTAACAAAGCCACCTTTTCATTTTCTCAAAAACTGAAACAACAAAAATTGGCCGGTTGCTTCAGCTTTAAAGAAATTCAAAATTTAAAAAAAAAAATCGTTTTTTGAAAGATACAAATGGTTCGAATGTCATTCTCCACTGTTTCATGTTAAGAAAACAAGTTCATAGAAATGAAAACACGATTTGAAAGAAGCACACAACCAAGCAAACAAAAAGGCCTTTTGCTTGAGAAAATTTCACAAAAACCGTTTGAAGACAATCTTCGAAATTTTAGTCTTGGGCCAAAAAGTACCAATCCTTCCCATAAACTATTTCCCATTATAATTTTTAGTTATCCAAAAGCTAGTAAACGTAGAAAAGGCACCTCTATTTCAATTCTACATGAATTAGTCAATTAAGAGCACTTTAACGCGAACAAATGCTCAGACGGTCAGACCCACATATGAGTGATTTGTGCTCGGTCTGTGTCTAATTTGGTCAATTAAATCAATCTAGTATTGTGAGATTAACCCCAGGTTTCACTAAATTATATAGGTTCAGAGCACTCATTTTTATATGTATTTATTTATGTGAAGTTTTTTACTCATTTTTGTATCTTCTCCTTCTCCTTTTGAGAAAGGACAGGTAAAGTACAGTAACATTTCTAATCAGCAAACATAAAGAATCAATAAAAAAATTATGGAGGAGAGAAAGACCAAAAACACCCAGAGAAAACAACAAATCAAGAAGCACGAAGCCATGAACTGTAGAACTAAATTATTACCAAAAAAAAGAGTAGAAAATCTTACTGGAAACACGATCATAGACATCAGCAGCAGATTCTCCCTCGGGAAACCGATAGAAAAACCTCCCAAACTTCTCTCTAGTCTCCTTGATCACCTTCATCCTCTGCTCTTCCTGAAAATTCCCAAAATCCTGCTCCCTGACCCTACACTCCTCCCTGACCCCGATGATTCTCTTCCTGGGGAAGGAGCGACCGATCTCGCGGAGCGTGGAGCGGGCGCGATCGTATGGGGAGACGTAGAAGTAGACTTTCCAGTTGCGGGAGCTGCCGTCCTCGGAGATCACGCGGCGGATCTGGGCGCCGGCGCGCGCCGCCTGGGCGACGCCTTGCTGTGTCAGCGGGATCTGGTGGTCCGGCGTGGTGGTGTACGCCGACCCGTCCTGGTTCCCTTGGCTCTCGCCGTGACGCACCAGGATTATCCTCTTTGGCAGTGCCTTCTGGTGCTGCCGCTGGTGGTTCCCCTCCTGTATCATTCTCTCTCTCTCTCTCTCTCTCTCTCTCTCTCTCTCGGTTAACTGGATGTGTTTTGTAAATCGATGCATATATGTATAATATAGGCAAAGGGAACCGAGTGATTGCTTGAGAAAGAAAGAGATCAATTCGACCAGGTTAACAGATGTTTTTTTTTTTTTGGGTAATTCAGGTGAACGGATTTAAAAAACACATAATCAATCGTAGATTTGTATTTTTGTGTCAATCTTTCTCTCTCGCTGAACTGGGTGTCTCAAATGGAAAAAGATATCTGCGCATTCGACCAAACACATGCGTGTGACAAAAATTAAGATTCTTTGAGTCAGTTTGGTTTGGATGATTTGAAATGAAAAAAAAAAGGAAATGAAATTTTTTCTCAATTATTATTTGTTTAGTTTATTAAATAGAAAAAATATTAAAAAATAGAGAGAAAGATTTATTCTTTCAAATTCACTTTTTAAATCTCTTTAAATTGAAGAAATTTAGAAAAAAAAAGAATTGAGTTGATTAGCTATTTTTTATAGGATTAATTAAGTTTTAATTTTATTTTTTAGGAATGTAAGAGTTTTAGTCCTATTATATTTTTTATATCAGCTTTAGTTTTTTTTTAAAATTTTTATTATATTCGGGACCATTATGCCATTTTTAACTGGTGTGATTGTTTGTATTTAAATTTCTTGATTGTAGGAAATGATTATTTTATTTATTTATATTTATGCCATTTTTAGCCAGTATTAATGGTTGTATTTAAATTTCTTAATTGTAGGAATTCATTATCCTATTTTACTAGTATAACCTTTTTAACCGGTGCTATCTTTTACTTAGAATTCATATTTATAGGATGCACTTACTTGATATGTTATTGAGTTATATGAGATATATTTTACTTTTCTTTTTTGTAGGTGGTAGTCACTAAAATTTTTAGTCCCTGAATAGATCATTTTCGTATGCAGAGATTATATTTCACTGTACATTAACGAGGCTAAACATAGTATTTCTGTACAGTGATAATATATCTGAAAATTTCTTATGTGGCACACGATTTAATTGGGAATTAATATTTGAATAAATTTTCTGATTTGGGATAAATTTGAATACAATTTTAGAGTTCGTCTGTGACAGTTTTGTGTGCTGAAAATATTTTACACGGTTTGAATTTGAAGGCTCTTTCAATTTTTACTGGTATGTACATGGTATTTTGTATTGTTTTGATCTCACTTTTTGTTATGAAAAAAATGTTAATATCATTAATTTTTCAACACTTTCATTTCGATTAATGAAAATTATATATTCATTTCTCAAATGATTTAATATATATGTATTCAAGGTAGTTCATATTTGTTCTTGTTGAAATTTTTTATATTTTGTGGCTTCACATATTCAATGTAGTTCATGTGTGTTCTATTTTGAAAATTTTATTTTATATTTTATTTTGCGCATATGTAAATGAGAAAATAGCATGGTGGATATGATGAAACGTTGATGAGATTTATAGAAAAAATTAATCTGATATATTTATCAATTGATACAACATTTCGATTTTCATAATTAATCTTTAAATGATACATTTTATCAGTTATATAACAGTTCGATTTTCATAATTAAAATTGAAATGATACATTTATCAGTTGACACAACAGATCGATTTTCTGAAATAAAATTCAAATGATGCATTTATTAGTTGACGCAACAGTAAAATTTTATAATTCGAAGTAATTGATAAATGTATCAGTTACAACAACAGTACAAATTATGAAATTCGAATTTAACTTGTAAATTTATCAGTTATAATGAATTGCTGTTCTTTTAAAAATTTGTTTGAGTATCTTTTTATAAATTTCAGCATGACTTTAGTTGCTGTTAATGTTTTTATTAATTGTAGGTCTTTTTTGTGTGGTTGTAAAGGTTATGGTGATTATACTGTAAAATTTTAAAGAGAGATTTTTGGAGAGATTTATGGAATAGAATTTTTGATTCCCGATTAAGAAGGAATTTTGTAAAAAAAAATTCTAAATATATAATTTAAGGGTATTTCAAAAAATTAAAATTGAGATGGAATTAATTCTAATAAAAAAGATTAAATGGGATTAAAACTAATTTTATTACAAAAAGAGGACATAACCCTAAATTTTCCATTTTTATAATACTTAAATTATCCATCTAAAAATAAAAAAAGTAAAAAAATAATAGCAAGAACAAAATTATTTTCGAAAAATAACTAATACTATATTACCACGTCGTTTGGATAACTAAATAAGTTAAAAACAAAGAAATAAACAAAGAAATTTATTTAGGTAGCTAAATAAATAAATATGCTGGCTTATAAGCCAAATAAATTAGTTTATAAGTAAATAAACTCGTTTGGATAACTGACTTATAAGTAAATAAGTCACAAATTACCTAAATAATTTTGTTTAAATAAAATTTAATAAATAAATAAGTAAGTAAAATCATTCAAACGGGTCAATATAAAATTTTATCCCCAACATTGCTTAAGAAAGAAGAAATTGACACGGGATGACGATGAAATGGTGATGATGATGTGGAATGTATATCGGTGTGAGCTGCGTGTGTGGCGGTTTGGAGTTCCTTCTCTAATTCTAGATGTCAAGCTGTTGCCCCGTTGTATAAATTTTTGAATTTATACAAAAATTTTAATTACAATAATATTTCATTGTTTTGACGTAAAGTAAAATATTCTATTTGTTTTTTAATATTTATTTTGATAAAAATAACATAAATTTTTGAAAATAAATTATTTTACTTTTTAAGTTTAAAATTAATTTATAATGTAAATTATTTTATAATAATACTGATAATAATAGCGATAAAAAAATAACAACAATAATTACAATAGTGTTGATAGGGTCAAAAATAGTTATGATAACAAGGTGGTGGTGGCGTTTACGAGAAGTGACAGATTGCAACTTTTATTTTGTTTAGAAAATATTTTTTTAAATATAACCAAACACAAAAATAAAAACAAAATAAAAATGTGTTGTAAAATAATTTTACATGAAAAATATTTTTTATTATAAAATATTATACATCTAAATAAACGAAACCTAAGTACACATATATTTGTACAATGTATACCAAAAATGGTACTTTGATAATCTAAAAATATATTAGTATTAAAATAAATTGTCCTTATTCTTTTGTTATTTATCATCAATAGTTAGCATGACTCATTTATTTATTTATTTATTTATATATATATATATATAAATCCCTTAACTGTGATTAAATTTATTAAAAAAATTATGCTATATATTATTTTAAATATATATAAACTTTAAAATAAATTATATTGATAAATATTTTAATATATATATATATATTATGTATTCAATTCAAAAAAAAAACTTTTGTGATATATATTATACAGAGTCTTAAAATATTTGTTAATTAAGACCTCATTTGGTAACTTGGGGTTAAGCTAAATTTTTTGATTAAAGTCACTTTAAACCAATAAGTAAAAAATTAGTTTGGTGAACCATAAGAATAACTTTAAGCGAAAAAATAATAAGCTAAAAAGCTTGGTTTAAAGTGTTTTAAGCCAAAAGATAAAAATTTAACTAAAATTATTATATTTTTTTAAAATTATTTTTGGATAATGTTTTGTTCAGTATTGATCATGTTTAATAGATTTTGTTGAATGGATTTTAAAAATATAATTTTTATAAATAATAAATATATATAATAAAAATTATGATATTTTTAAAAAATATTAAAAAAATTATGTAAAAAAATAAAAGCTAAAAGGCTTAAAGCCTTTGAGTTGCTAAGTGAGATCTTGTCTTTTGGGGCTTTAAGTAAAAAAATAAAAAAATTTAACTTAAAATTAATTGTTAAACGAGGCTAAAATATAAAAAAAAATTATTTATAGAACTCACAAATGAAATAAGTTAAGCCTAATTTGATGAAATTAAGGGAGATTACAAACCAAAATCTCTCAAAGAAAAAATATTAAAAAAATAATTGTACTATTGCATCAATAACTTTTAATTTTTTTGGATCCATAATAATTAATTAATTTGCATTTTTTTCTCTTGCAATTTATTACTTTCTGTCTCTTTTTATTTCAGTGACTTACGTCGATTACGTTATAAAAAAAATTAAATGAATTAGTATAGTTATCAATTGAACAATAACATATTAAAAAAATAATTATTAAAATTTAATAAATAATTTTATATTTTGAAAAACAAAAAATAAAAATAAAAATAAAAAATAATTTATAGATTAAAAGCAGTAATTTAAAATTTTCGCCTACGAACTCAAAATCGCCGAGCCGCCGCTGTGTATATGAATGGAATTGCCGAATTGGAAAGTCTGGAATCAAAATGGAGTCGAACGATTTCACCTTGCATTCTCAACAGTTCCTTCGGATAAACACTTGTTTTGTGGATAAATACTCGACCTAATAGGCCTAAATACTCGACCTAATAGGTCAAGCTTGGGTTAAATATGGATTTTTTTTATTTTTAAATTTTTTTAATTTTCAATTTAAGTTTTTTTTTGAACCGTCTCAAGAATATAAATTCAAAAAGTAAATTTTTGAGCAAAAGTTGAAAAAAGTCCACTAAAAACGAAAGTAAGCAACATAAAATTTAGTTTATTGGCTCATTTTGGTCTTTTCTGAACCATTTTTTTTATATTTTGATCAATTTTTTTTTATATTTTTTTGGCTTGTTTCATGAAAAGAATTAAAAAGTATAATAGTTTGACTAAATGATTAAAAAAATCACTAAAGACGAAAATAAACAAAATCAAATAAGCAATAAGCAATTATTCCAAACGGGGCATATGTTACTTAGAATGCAGATTGTTTTGAAACAAGAAACAAAAATGCGAAAATAATACGCCACATTCTAAATTATGGTATAATAGGGGTAGATTTTTTTATAACTCATGATATTATAATTGTAAAGGATTAAGATTGGGATCTACGTGTCCCGTCTACGCTGGCTAAGTTGATCCGAGGTATAGTTCATGTTCGCCTACACAAGAAAGAGATGTGATGCCCGTCGATGCTTATACCGGTGGGCTTTCTAATGGTCAAGTTAGAGCTTACTTAGAGAGAGAGAGAGAGTAAAGAGTATTCAAATTGACAGAGTTTTTGCCTAATAAAATGAGAGTGCATACCTTTACCCTTTAGTTTATAGGCTAATTTATAGAGTAAAACATATCCGACCCACGTGGTCGGCATGACTCGTCCCGACCCGAGCAGATAGGCCACCATCTCTTTGCCCTTGTCCTGACTAAACGTGCTTGATGTGACTAATCAATATAATCATTCATTCATACTTATTGACCCATTTCTTTTGCCGTGTCAGTTTTCCCACTTGCCCCTTATGCTCTAATTGGTGCAAGTCAACATTTTTTAATACTCAAACCTTTGGGTTAGTTCAACTACCATTGATACTCCTCCAACTCTTGATAAGCGTATCACGGGCCTAGATAACCACACATCTGCCCCTAAACTCGGCTTTCAATGCACCATAACACTCGTAACTCGACTCATACTTGTCAATTTTTCAACTTTGGGACCTTTGTCACAGGGCATGTCCCCTTAGAATCTAGCCTAGGGCTCCGTCTCGATAGAGCTTAGCCCATACCACAAAAGCTCGGCCCATACCACAAAAGCTTGGCCCATGCTGTCCTAGCTAGGCCATCCACGTCTGAGATGCAAATTGACAACGAGGCGTGTTGGAGTCGTGCTACGCTCTACGTGGACTCCAGCAGTGCTTGATCAATATTTGACCTCCCTCAATAATTTACTTATCTATACTTTTATACTATTATAATAAGAAAACACCAAAGTTGGTAAAGCCTTTATAATATTTTATTTACACAAAAATTACAAAAATAATTAGACTTTTTCATCATTTGTATTATCTTTTAAAATGGTTAAAAAAATTAAAAAGATAAATTATAGATTTTTAATCTCTCTCAATTTATGACTCATGCGCAACGTGTGGGCACAAACTACTAGTTTCAAGCAATAAGGATACCATTAAGCATATAATTTCTAAATTTTTTATATGAAGTATATATCTCATAACTATAATAATATATATTTTTTTGAATTTTATTTTCTTAAAGCTCCACTTTCTTAAGCTTTTAAATTATTGTGTTGATTTTTTCTATCACGGAAATATTTAAAAAATAAATATAAAAGACATGGTAAGTTGCTTGAAATCGCTAAAATCACCAATTTAAAATGAATGTGTACCATATTTTAAAATGTGCGTTCCAAAACATAATTCACGAGAGAGTAAACATTATGTGGTAATTCAACCAATATGTAGACTTTTATTTTTTGAAGTATATTTTGTGTACAGATAATTAATCACAGAAATAACATAAAGTTAATCTTAGTCATCCATTTAGATTGAAATTGATAAGTGTTGTAAATTTTAATACAATTAAACTAGCACTTTAACCCGTGTTTTGCACGGAATAAAATAAAATAATTAAATATTTAAATTTTAATTAAGCTATTAAAAAAGAAGATAATATAAATTATACATATCAAGAAAATATTAAGAAAGTTATCATAATTTAATAGTATTTAATAATTAATGTTTAAATTTAACTTTGTAAAAATAGTAGAAAATGGATGTACTTAAACTTTTTATAATTTATATTTGATTCTTTTTCTATATATAGTCTTAACTAAAATCATAAATTAAATATTTAAACGATATTATCATATTGATTAATGAAATAATAATTAATGTAAGAACTAATAATTTGTTGACATATATTTTTTTTTATTTAATAAATTCAAAATTTTTAAAAATATTGATTAAGAGTTCAAGTTTTAAAGAGCTACTTACGTTTTGCAATAATATATAGTACATATATAAATAGTTAGGATTCAATTTCTGTAATTAGATGTTTGTGTACTTAGTATAATTATTATTTTTTTATTTTGAGTAAATTATACTTACACCCCTTGTATTTAAAGGTAATAATACTAACACTTCTTTTATTCTCTAAAATATCACTGTACTCATTTATATTTTTATTTTTGTAACACTTAAATCTATCTGTTAGTTTCTGTTAACTGAGATAACGACGAAAAAAAATATCTATTGTATAATAGTTGTATATTCCTTCAATTAAAAGTCTAAATTACCCATAAAAAAACTGACTTATATGAGTATGGTAAATGGTAAAAAAAATCTTTAAAAAAATCTTAAAAAGAAATTAACTTTTTGTTTTTTAGCTAAATCGTTTATTTTCCTAATTTGTATTTTTTTTAAAAAAATATTATCGTTATGATTATAATTAGTAATAAAAAAATTCACTAAAAAT
>JAOTRH010100684.1:0-15938 GCA_034768845.1 Heliamphora exappendiculata
TTTTTATTAATAACTTCGTTTATATATATATATATATATATATATATATATATATAGAGAGAGAGAGAGAGAGAGAGAGAGAGCGAGAGAGAGAGAAGGAGAAAAGAGAAGAAAGAAGGATCCATAGAGCTTGAAAGCTAAGTCCAAGGTTTTCTATTACCAAGAAATAACATCTAAACAAGGTAATCAAGGCTCCAACACGTCTAATTTTATAAACATCAAATACCTCTTTCATTATTTTTAAATATAAATCTAAGATCAAGAATCAAAAACTCAAAAATAAAGGCGTCATTGTTAGATTTTTGGGACTGTTTAGTATGAATGTTGAAGTTGTGAGTTGGTGTAAGTTTTTCCATGGGTTCCATGAATTCTATAAGCTCTAGAATGTTGATATATTGAAGTATAACACATTTGTACAAAGAAGAAGGGTCAAAAACTTAAGACACATGACACTAATAGAACCAAAATAGGCCTAAGTTTTGGGCATTTTGAGCTTTCTGCACTGATCTTTGAAACATCATAACTCAATGTAAACAACTGCTACAAGCATGTTCTTTATGTCCCGACCTAGGTTTTTGTGTTATCTTTCATGAAAAATTTGTTTGAAAGCATTTGATTGAGTGAAAATTGAGATATTATAATTCTACCAAAGTGTGTCAATTTTAGACCAGTCAACAATGCAGACCTAAAAATCATAGTTTAAAATGAGATCCGAGCTTTGGCCAAAGCATAAAAGTTGTAGATAACATGTGTATCTAGATACCCACTAAATATGAGCCCAATCTATTGAGGTTTGATTAGTCGAAACCCCTTTGAACCTCTCTGTCGTGTTTCAGGTCTCAAAGGACACCTTTGTCACATATTTTATATAGCCTAAAAATGAGCCCAATCTTAGGTTTTGGCCTTGATGTAAAACATAAAAATTGTAGAGAATATTTTAATCTAAATCATCACCAAAAATCATATTTCAACTCCAAATCTAAGTACCTCAAAATGCTGCAATACTTTAAAGTTTAATGATTGAAAGAGAGTAGTAAACGGTTAAGTTTAATCCTTAATCAAGTGAAGGATTGGAAAAGTGAGTAGTACCCCTTAAACCTAAAAGGAAAGTAACCATGGTCCCAAAAACAAAAAAAAATATTTAATGGTCCGAATCATTTTAATTTCACATGCTAAAAGGGAAAAGTTCTGTATTAACGGTCGATGCGTATTTTGCTTGTTAGGCATGAAGGTTGTAGAACCCGAGGGTTCTTCTTAGCTTGTCGGGGGGAGGCTCAATTCATACGCATATAATACAAGGTGAGAGTGCTTCGCCATTATCATGAACTTGAGTTTATGTAAACGATGTTTAAAAATGCATTAAAGCGTATGTTTTGAACTATGACCAGTTTGACGATCGCATGAACCTGTTGTTTTCAAAAGCCATGATATTTTTAATTCAAGTGTGCTATCCATGATATTTTGAGCTAGCATGATGTTCTTATAAAAGTATAGTTAATGTTGTGTGGTTGTTCCAAAGTGCTAAGTTACAAGAGTTTTCGGCCCTTCATATCCTATTATGAGGGAGGCTACCTAACTATGAGTTTTTCATTTGTCCCTATAGGGGAGGTTTCCTGTTAAGTTGGATTTTTTCATTTAAGGCTTTTGGGTTGAGTCCCAGGTTTTAGCACATACCACTCGTGCTTGATGGAGAGTGGCCCTTATTCCATCACGCTACTATCCATGTATTAAAAATTGAGGTTACGGTACTGTCGAAACTCCCGGTCGTGAGATTGACGACTACTTAGACACTATTGGGGTTTGAGTTTAGATTTGAAAAAGTAGTCATGCTTTTTAAATTTGTGGTGGTTGAGTTAGGAGCATATTTCTTTTTGCAATATTGAGAAGGTTCTGTATAATATGCGATATTTTCATGTTCAAGTAAATGCATCAATTTCTATATTTTTGTGAAAAATGTGATGAACTATTTTTAGTAAGAGTTTTCAATTATCCTTAACTATGTAACTATCTTTTCAATTCATGATAATTCTAAGCGCACTATCCTGTAACCTCTATGGTTGCAGATACCAGGAACGGCTAGGAGTTGGCCCACCATAGGCGTTGTCGAGTAGTTTTAGTTATGGTGTTGGGAATTATTTTGGTTCAGTTTTCTAGTTTTTAGTTTTGGTAGAGCTTCATGTATAAGACCCTAAAGGTTTTTGATATTTTAGAAATAATGTATGCCCTTGGGATGGAGAATTCCTAGTGACTCATGTATACCTTTTTTGGCATTATGGTGTTGTGGTTGCTTAGAAGTTCTTCTTTGATCTCTTAATATCTTTATCCCTTTTCTTTCTCTTTGGCCACCGGTCTGTGGTGGGATCACATCCCTTTGTACTGGTTTGGTGCCTTTCAAGAGTGGGGTGCTACATTTTGGTATCAGAGCTCTAGGTCATAGGTTTTGTAGACATGTTAGAGTGTGGTCTGTGGTAGACCGTAGGTTAAGCATGTCATCTCGCGATTTGTTGAGAAGAGTGGTTTAGGCCTGGGGTTATTATACCTTTGCCTTTGGGTTTCTGAATGACTGGCTTTGAGGTCCATTTGGAAAATGTGTTCTGCATATGCAGGGTCCTAATTGGAAGTCTAAGCAAGTTATCAGATTAGGGAGATAACCTGAGAGGGGCCAAGTGTTGCTGTCCTTTTGCGAAGTCTAAGTGGGTTATCAGATTAGGGGGACGAACCTTGTGCCATTAAAACCTTTCGTAGACTGTTTATTCATATTCTTATGTCAATAAGTTAGACTCCTGTGTTGAGCCCTAAGTCAAAGCTTTTCTACGAAAGGAAGGAGCATGGAGAAACTCAGACGGAGCATCATTTAACCCAAACCAGTATAATGAGGCACGACAAGAAGAATCTCTGCAAGTGGGATCGATAGAACCTAACCTAACCGCTAGGATGCTGGAGGCGATTGTAAGACTGACTGAACAAAATGCGAGTTGGATCACAATGCAAGCTGAGAGGAACAGTAACCCCTTAATCAAACAATTTAAGGATCTGGGTGCAAAGGAGTTCATAGGAACCCTTAACCCTGCAGAAGTAGAAAAGTGGTTGAAGGATGCTGTGCGTATTCTGGATAGGTTAGGGGTAAATGCATATTATAGGATTGACTTCATAGCTTTTATGTTTAGAGAATAAGCATATTACTGGTGGGAAGCTACATAGCGATTACTGAAAATGCTGATGCCAAGAGTTGAATCTCTCGTACCCCAGAGAATCACTTAGGACCGTTTTGAGAAAGTGTTTGACAAACAGTATAAGCCCGTAAACTACAAGTATGAGAAGGAGAAAGAATCCATCGACCTGGAATAAGGAAGGACGACTGTGGAAAATTTTGAGATGACATTTACAGAGTTGTCACAATATGCCACCCAGCTTACACCTGATGAGGAGACAAGGTGTAGAAGGTTTAAGAAGGGATTAAGTTTTTCAAATTAGAACATAGATGATGGTTCTCGAGATGAACAACTATGCAAGACGAGTGAACATAGCGCAAGATGTATTGCAATGCGGGCCTAAATAACTGGGAACTCTTTAGTTAAATAATTTACGAATTTAGGTACCAAGGAGTTTATGGAAACAGTTAGTCCCGCTAATGCTAAAAATTGGTTGAGCGATGGAATGTGCATTTTAGACAGACTGAAATTGTTCATGTGGTAAGTTCTTAAGTATCGATTTATATTCATTTAACATCTGGATTGTGTAACTCATATGGAGTTGGTATTCGGTTTCCATTGTGGTATCGGTGTGAATCACAAGGAAGCTGCTTTCGAAAATCTTTTGTGATGTGACCCATTAGGGCAAACTTGTTTAGATTAGTGCATAAATGTTGCTTGTATAGAGATGGAATTTTCTCATGAAAATGTGTGTACTCTATGTATGAGAAGTTGAAGGGTGATATAATTCTATTATTTGTAGTGGAGTTGCGAAGCAACTTAGTGTGAGTACGTGGGAGGGATAAGTGTTTGGATGAGAATGGTGGAAGCGTAAGTAAAACTATACAAATTAATGGTTATGGTTTTTGTGATTGGCCATGAGTTAATCGAGTGCTTTGCTAAAATGTGGGTAAGATGAAATAGTTAAAGTGCGAAAGTAGTTCTTAGTTCGGTTGGGTGGCAGATAATGTGTGAAGGGATTGAGTGATGATGGTAAGAGATTTTAGAATCAGGGGTTAGTACTGTTCGGTTAAAGAATTGTTGGGTGAGTTGTACGTATTTGAAGGAAAGATGCGAATGTATATTATGTTATGACGAGGGTTGTGATTAGGTTCGTATGGGTAAGCATATACCTGCGGAGTGTTTAGTCGATGTGGTATGTTTAGCCCTAGTGACGCATTAGGTTCAAGCAACGGTATTAGTCTTGATGGTTACAAGGCTAGAGTGGTAATTAAAAGTGTGTGTAAAGATTGTGTGTTAAAGATAGAAGATATGGAGATGTTGGTTGATTTGATGCCTTTGGTTATGTCTGAGTTTAATTTGATTCTTGGGATAGACCGGTTGTCATCCTACTATGTGTCACTAGATTGTTTTAGGAAAAGAGTAATCTTTAGCATACTTGGGCAGGAGGAATTCATTTTCCAAGGGGACAAGAGTAGCACACCTATCCGTATTGTGTTAGCCATCAAGGCTTCAAAGATGTTGAAGAGAGGTTGCCGGGGTTTTTGGCACATGTGAAGGACGTAGAGATGGCAGAAAAGAAGCTTTTGGAGGTACTAGTGATTTGTGAGTTTCTAGACATTTTTCTATATGATTTACTAGGAGTACCCCTAAATCGAGCAGTGGAGTTTACAGTCGATCTCTACTCGGGCACAACACCCATATCTATTCCTTCTTATAAAATGTCACCTGCTGAGCTACTTGAGTTGAAGGAACAATTACAGGAGTTATTAGAAAAAGGATTCATCCGACCAAGTGTCTCACCATGGGGAGTGCCTGTACGGTTCATGAAAAAGAAGGATGGAATGCTGAGGATGTGTATCGACTATCGATAATTGAATAGAGTGATCGTTAAGAACAAGCATCCTTACCTAGGGTAGATGACTTGTTCGACCAGCTACAAGGAGCCAGAGTGTTCTCAAAGATAGACTTGAGAGCAGGATACCATCAATTGAGAGTGCGAGAATCAGATATACCTAAGACTGCCTTTAAGATTTGTTATGGGTATTATAAATTTCTGGTGATGCCTTTCAAGTTAACGAACGCGCCTACTGTGTTTATGGACCTAATGGATTAAGTGTTTATAAGCTTTCTAGACCAATTCGTAGTTGTGTTCATAGACGACATTCGGGTATACTCTCAGAGTGAGGAGGAACATAGGGAACACTTGAAGATTTCTTTACAGATGTTGAGGAAGCACTAGTTGTATGCAAAAATTCAAAAAGTGTGAGTTTTGGTTGGATCGAGTGGTGTAGCTGGGTATGTTTTATCTAGAGGGGGAATACAAGTGGACCCAATGAATGTGGAAGCGGTAGTTAGTTGGAAAAGGCCAACTAGCGTGTTTGAGATTCAAAGCTTTTCGGAGTTAGCTGGTTTTTATTGGCGTTTTATTCAGGACTTTTCCATGATTACAAAGCCCTTGACTCAGTTAACTCAGAAGAATGTCTAGTTTGAATGGTCCAATTGATGCAAACAAAGTCTTCAAGAGTTGAAGTCTAAATTGGTGTTAGCACATGTGCTTACCCTTCCGTCAGGCAACGAGGGCTTTGTTACTTATAGTGACGCGTCACACCAAGGTTTGGGTTGCATATGGATGCAACACGAGAACGTTATTGCCTATGCATTTAGATAATTAAAATCTCATGAGAAGAATTATCTTACCCACGATCTAGAGTTAGCTGCAATCGTCTTTATGCTCAAGATATGGAGACAATATTTGTACGACGTCTCTTGTGAGATCTTTACGAATCATCAAAGCTTGAAGTATATTTTCACCCAAAAAGAGCTGAACTTGAGGCAAAAGAGATAGATGGAGTTAATTAAGGATTATGACTATACAATTCATTATCATCTGAGGAAGGAAAACGTTGGGACTAATGCCTTAAGCCGAAAATCATTGGAAAAAATAGTGCATTTACGCGCAGTACGAGTTGGTAATTTTTTTAAAATACGAATGCTTAGAACCCATCTTGCCATAGGAAGGAATGCATGCCTATTAACAACTCTGGGTGTAAGACCGACCTTATTAGATCAAATTCGAGCAGCTTCATTGGCAGATAATCAAGTAGAGAAGATAAGGGCAGAAGCAATAGCTAAAGGGAAGACAGAATTTGAAGTTCGAGATGACGTATTGTGGTTCGGTCATAGATTGTACGTGCCCAATAATGGGGAGTTGAGGAGGCAGATCTTAGATGAAGCGCATAACTCAACATATACCATGCACCCAGGAATTACGATGTTATATAGAGACTTAAAGGAAAGATACTGGCGGAGTGGGATGAAGAAGGACGTAGCAAATTTCATGACAAGATGTTTAGTATGCCAGCAAGTTAAGATTAAACACCAGAAGCCGGCAGGATTACTACAACCGTTACCTGTATCTGAGTGGAAGTGGGAACATATTACTATGAATTTCATAACTAGACTCCCTCGAACACCTCAGGGGAATGATGCTATTTGGATAATTGTGGATAAGTTGACGAAATCAACTCACTACCTACTAATAGAGATGACGTATTTTGCGGATCGATTTGCACGACTTCATATTGATGAGATCGTTAGCCTACATGAAGTACCAGTTTCCATAGTATCGGACAGAGATCCACGCTTTACGTCCTGCTTTTGGTCAAGCTTACAGGAAGCATTGGGGACTACTTTAAAGCTTAGCACAGCCTTCCATCTGCAAACTGACGGTCAATCGGAGAGGAAAATTCAAACCTTAGAAGATATGCTTAGAGCATGCGTTTTAGAATTTGTTGGAAATTTGGAGGGACATCAAGTTCGCATATAACATTAGTTTTTAGTCAACCTTAGGGGATGGCCCCTTCCAAAGAGTTGTACGACAGGAAATGTCGAAGCCTAATTTGTTGGAAAGAAGTCAGAGAGAGAATGTTTCTTGGACCCGAGATAGTTCAAATTTGCACTGACAAGATTAAGTTGATCCAAGAGAGATTGAAGCAATCGCAAAACAGGCAGAAGAGTTATGCAGATAATCAGAGAAGCGACCTGGAGTTTGTAGTGAGAGACTGTGTTCCTAAAGGTACCACCATGGAAGGATATGATTAATTTAAAAGAGTTTTGCCCTGTGGCGGTGTGTGTAAGCCTGGTAAGGGTGTGAGTGTAAGTCCTACAAGGGTATTGTGCGAAGCATGGTAAGGGCGAGGGTTGGTCTTCAAAGGCATTGAGTTGTAGTTCCTTTTAAGGGTAAGTGTTAGCCTTTAATGGCATTTTGAATTGTTGAATAGAATCGTGTGTTAGAAACTATTAGTTTGGACTGCGGCTTTGGCTTTAAAGCTTTATCATGAGAAATATGCACGTCTCTTCGAGTAAGGTGTGTAAATTTCGAGGATAAAATTTGTTAAAGGAGGGTAGATTGTAGCAACCCGAACTCAAGCTATGAATAGAAAAGAAATAACATCTCAAAAGAAACGAAATCTCGAATCTAAATTCGGTAAGAAGAATTGGCCCAACCGTTTAACCTTTTTGCACTCGAGACCCAGGACAGAGAGAGAACTACACAAGCATATATTGAAACCCTAATATTGAAAAGAAGAAGTCAAAGTTATATGCCCAAGTTGCTTAAGACAAGAGTTAAGCTCGAAAATTCAAGAAGCGAACCTATGTGAAAAATACCCGAATTATCTCCTATAATTAACAAAAAAATTATTTTGATATATATATATATATATATACACACACTCAAGTGGTTAACCTAAGAGAATGTGCCAAACATGGTGAGCAAGTTTCACAAACTCAAGTTAAGTATAAAAAAACTATAGTTAGGTTCCTAAACTTATGGTTAACAAAGCTTCTCGAGGAAGTTTTCTATTTAACCTTTGGCTATAAAAAGAGACCCAACCCACCCTTTTTCTTCATAATTTCGTGCATACATATATATATATATATATATAGAGAGAGAGAGAGAGAGAGAGAGAGAGAGAGAAGAAGAAGAAGAAGAAGAAGAAGAAAAGAGAAAGAAGAAGAAAGAAGGAGGAGGATCCATGGAGCTTCAAAGCTAAGTCTAAGGTTTTCCATCACCAAGAAACAACTTCTAACAAGATAAGAAAGGAACTAACACTTCTGGTTTTATACATATCAAAAACCTCTTCCATTATTTTGAAACACAAATCAAATATCAAGAACCGAAAACTAAAAAATGAAGGCGTCAAGGTTGATTTTTGGGGCTGTTCGGTATGAATGTTGAAGTTGTGAGTTGGTGTGGGTTTTTCCATGGGTTCCATAACTACTATAAACTCTAAAACATTGATATATTGAAGTATAACATATGTATACAAAGAAGATGGGTCAAAAACTCACATACATGACACTAAGAGGCTAGAACCAAAATAGGCCTGAGTTTTGGGCGATTTGAGCTTTCTGCCTTGATCGTTGGAATATCGTAACTCAATGTACAAAAATGATATAAGCATGTTATTTATATAGAGACCTAGGTTTTTGTGTTATCCTTCATCCAAAATTGGTTTGAACTCATTTGAGTAATTCAAACTCGAGATATTTCAATTCTACCAAAGTGTGTCGATTTCATACTAGTCAACAATGCAGACCTAAAAACCCTAGTTTAAAATGAGATCCGAGTTTTGGCCAAAACATGAATGTTGTAGACAACGTGTATGTCTAGCGACCCACCACAAATGAGAAAAAAATGAGGAGTTTTGAAAGGTTAAAACCCCTTTGCAATTCTCTGTTGTGTTTCATCCCTTAAGGGTTACTTCTGTCACATATTTTGGTGTAGCCAAAATCCGCTATTTTTAGTGATCTATTCCAAATGTGGCCTACATGAACTTTGTAGCTAGCATATTGAAATACCTATTGCCCAAAAATTAGACCTTTCACCCATGGGATGATTCTCCAAAACCATTTCAAACCCTTTATCCAAAACCGGCTCAGCTAAGTTTTGGCAACTGACAGAACCTATCTTTTAACATGGCTAAAAAGTCTAACTTGTTCCAAACACCTACCCTTATCTATAAACATTACACATGTAGGGGATTTGTTGATATAGAACATACTAAAAAATGGGCTCATTTGGAGTTGATATGATACCCCAAAACCGAGACCAACAGAGACACTTTGCTGACTAATTCTCTGAGCAAGTGCTGAACAATTTTCGTTTCCGTCAAGTTTTCCACCTAGTTGCCTTAGGTTTTGGCCTTGGTGTAAAATATAGAAGTTGTAGAAAATATTTTAATCTAAATTTTCACCAAAAATCATAATCCAACTCCAAGTCTAAGTACCTCAAAATGCTGCAGTACTTTAAAATTTAATGATTGTGAGAGAGTAATAAATGGTTAAGTTAAATCCTTAAACGAGTAAAGGATTGGGCAAGTGCGTAGTACCTCTTAAACCTAAAAAGAAAGTAACCATGGTCCCTAAAATTAATAAAACATTTATTGGTCAAAATTGTTTTAGTACTTCACGTTCTAAGAGAGGTAGAACTCCGCGTTGACGGTTAAGTCATGTTTGCTTGCTAGGCATGGAAGTTTTGTTACCCGAGGAGCATGCTAGCTCATTGACAAAGGCTTGGTTCGTATGCATATAAGATAAGGTGAGAGTGCTTAGCCATTATCTTGAACTTGAGTTTATGTAAATGATGTATGAAAATGCTTTAAAACGTATGTTTTAAATTATGACTAGTTTGACGATCGGATGAAGTTGTTATTTTAAAAGCCAAGATGTTTTTAATTCAAGTTTTCTATCCATGATATTCTGAGCTAGCGTGATGTTACAATGAAAGTATGGTTAATGTTGTGTGGTTGTTCAAAAGTGCTAAGTTACAAGGATTTTCGGCCCTTTATATCTCGTTAGGGGAGGTTACCCAACTATGGATTTTTCATTTGTCCCTATAGGGGAGGTTTCGCGTTAAGCGGGGGTTTTCTCCTTTAAGGCTTTTGGGCTGAGTCCTAGGTTTTAGCACATACCACTCATACTTGGAGGAGAGTGTCCCTCATTCCATCACGTTGCTATCCGTTCATTGCGAATTGAGGTTACGGTACCGTCGGAACTCCTGATCGTGAGGTTGACGACTTCTTGGACATTGTTGGGGTTTGAGTCTAGATTTGAGAAAATCATCATGCATTTTAAATTTGTGGTGGTTAAGCGAGGAACATATTTTTGTTCGCAATACTGAGAAGGTTCTATATAATCTGTGATATTTTCATGTTCAAGAAAATGCATCAGTTGCTATATTTTCGTAAAAAATGTAATGAACTATTTTTAGAAAGAGTTTTAAGTTATCCTTAACTGAGTAACTATATTTTTTGTTCATGATAATGTTAAGTGCGCTCTTTTGTAATCTCTTTGGTTGCAGATACTAGGAACAATTAAGAGTTGGTCCACCACAGGCGTCGTCGAGTAGTTTTGGTTCTGGTGTTGGGAATTATTTTGGTTCAATTTTCTTTTGTTTAGTTTTTAATTTTGGAAGAGCTTCATGTATAAGACCCTAGAGGTTTTTGATGTTTTAGAAGTAATGTATGATGGCGAATCCCTAGTGACTCATGTATATCTTTTTTGACATTAAGGTGTTGTGGTTGCTTAAAGTTCTTGTTTGGTCTCTTAATATTTTTATCCCTTGTCTTTCTCTTTGGCCGCCGATTTGCAACGAGATCACATCCCTTTGTTAAGGTTTGGTACCTTACGGGAGCGGGGTGTTATATTTTGGTATTAGAGCTCTAGGTTATAGGTTCGTTATAGGTTCTGTAGGCTTATCAGATTGTGGTATGTGTGGACCGTAGGTTAAGTGTGTCATCTCGTGGTCTGTTGAGAAGAGTGGTTTAGGCTTGGAGTTGTCATACATTTGCCTTCGGGCATCTGACTTACTGGCATTGAGGTTCATTTGGGAAACACATTCTGCAGACGCAGGGTCTAAATTAGAAGTCTAAGCAAGTTATCAGATTGGAGAGATTACCTGGGAGTGGTCTTATATTGCTTTCAGTTTGCGAAGTCTAAGCAAGTTATTAGATTTGAGAGATAACCCGGGAGAGGTCTTGTGTTGATGTCATTTTGCAAAGTCTAAGTGGTTTATCAAATTAAGGGGGACGAACCTTGTGTCATTAAAACCTTTTATAGAAAATTTGTTCTTATCCTTATGTCTATAAGTTGGACTCCTATGTCGAGCCCTAAGTCATAGCTTTCCTATGATTGGAAGGAGCATGGAGAAACTCGGACGAAGTGTCATTCAACCCGAACCAGTATAATGAGGCATGACAAGAAGAATCTCTGCAAGTTGAACCGGTGGAACTTGATCCAACCGCAAGGATGTTGGAGGCAATCGTAAGACTAATTAAACAAAACGCGAGTTAGATCGCGATGCAAGTTGAGAGGAACAGTAACCCCTTAATCAAACAATTTAAGGATCTGGGTGCAAAAACATTCATAGGAACCCTTAGCCCCGCAGAAGTAGAAAACTGATTGAAGGATACCGCGCGTATTCTGGATAGGTTGGGGGTAGATGCGGGTAATAGGTTTGACCTCTTAGCTTTTATGTTTAGGGGGGAAACATACCACTGGTGGAAAGCCATGGAACGGTTTTTGAAGATGCTAGTGCCAAGAGTTGAACCTCCCGTACCCTAAAGAATCACTTGGGATCATTTTGAGAAAATGTTCGACGTGCAGTACAAGTCCATATGCTACAAGCATGAGAAGGAGCAGGAATTCATTGACCTGGAATAAGGAAGGATAACAGTGGCAAAACTCGAGATGAAGGTTATAGAGTTATCACGATATGCCACCTAGTTTATACCTGATAAAGAGACAAGGTGTAGAAGGTTCAAGAATGGATTAAGTTTTTGGATTAGAACAAGGATGACGGTTCTCGAGATGAACAACTATGCAAGATGAATTGTAATGTGGGCCAAAAGGACCAACAACTCTTTAGTTAAACAATTCAAGAATTTGGGTACCAAGGAGTTTGTGGAAACAATTAGTCGAGTTGACACTGAAAATTGCTTGAGAGGTAGAGTGCGCATTTTAAACACACTGAGTTGTTCATGTGGTAAGTTCTTAAGTATTGATTTATATTCGTTTGACATCTAGACTGTGTAACTCATATGGAGTTGGTATTCGGTTTTCGTTATGGTATCGGTGTGAGTCACAAGAAAGTTGCATTCGAAAACCTTTTGTGATGTAACCCATTAGGAAAAACCTATTTAGATTAGTGCATAAAGGTTGCTTGCATAGAGAATGAATTTTCTCATGGAAATGTGTGAACGAGAAGTTGAAGGATGATATAATTATAGTGTTTCTGGTGGAATTGCAAAGCAACTTAGTGTGAGTACGCGGGAGGAATAAGTGTTTGGATGAGAATAGTGGGAGCGTAAGTGAAAATGTATGAATTAATGGGTATGGTTTTTGTAAATTGACCTTGAGTGAATCGAGTGTCTTGGTAAAAGGCGAATAAGATGAGATAGTTAAAGTGAAAAAGTGGTTTTTGATTCGGTTATGCGACAGAGAATGTGTGAAGGGATTGAGTAATGATGGTAAGAGATTTTAAAATCAGGAGTTAGTACTGCACGGTTAAAGTATTGTTGGGTGAGTGGTACATATGTGAAGGAAAGATGCGAATGTATATTGTGTTATGACGAGGGTTATGATTGGGTTTGTATGGGTAAACATATACCTGTGGAGCATTTAGTCTACGCGATATGTTTAGCCCTAGTGACGTATTAGGTTCAAGTGGCAGTATTAGTCTTGATGGTCGTAAGGCAAGAGTGGTAATTAAAAGTGTGTAAAGATTATATGTTGAAGATAGACGATAGGGAGATATTAGTAGATTTGATGCCTTTGGTTATGTCTGAGTTTGATTTGATTTTTGGGATAGACTGGTTGTCCTCCTACTATGCGTCGCTAGACTGTGTTAGGAAAAGAGTAATCTTTAGGATATCCGAGGAAGAGGAATTCATTTTCCAAGGGGACAAGAATAGAACACCTATCCATATCATGTCGGCTATTAAGGATTCGAAGATGTTGAAGAAGGGTTGCCAGGGGTTTTTGGCACATGTGATCGACGTAGAGATGGAAGAAAAGAAGCTTTCAAAGGTACCCGTGATTTGTGAGTTTCTAGATATTTTTCCAAATGATTTACCAAGATTACCCCCAGACCAAGAAGTAGAGTTTATGGTCGATCTCTACCCGGGCACAGCGCCCATATCTATTCCTCCTTATAGAATGTCACCTGCTGAGTTGTTAGAATTGAAAGAACAATTACAGGAGTTATTAGAAAAAAAATTCATCTGACCTAGTGTTTCACCATGGGGAGCACCTATATTGTTCGTGAAAAAGGAGGATAAAACACTGAGGATGTGTATCGACTATCGAAAATTGAATAGGGTGATCATTAAGAACAAGTATCCTTTACCTAGGATAAACGACTTGTTCGACCAGCTATAAGGAGCCAGGGTGTTCTTAAAGATAGACTTGAGGTCAGAATACCATCAATTGAAAGTGTAGAGGTCAGATATACCCAAGACTGCCTTTAGGACTCGTTACGAGCTTTATGAATTTCTTGTGACGCCTTTCAGGATTAACGAATGTGTCTACTGTGTTTATGGACCTGATGGATCGGGTGTTGAGGAGCTTTCTAGATGAATTCATAATTATGTTCATATACGACATTTGGACATATTCTTGGAGTGAGGAGGAATACAGGGAACATTTAAAGATTTTTTTGCAGATCTTGAGGAAGCACTAGTTTTATGCAAAAAATTCGAAAAGTGTGAGTTTTGGTTGGATCGAGTGGTATAGCTGGGTATGTTATATCTAGAGGGGGAATACAAGTGGACCCAATGAATGTGGAAATGGTAGTCAATTAGAAAAGGCCAACTAGCATGACTGTGATACGAAGCTTTTTGGGGGAAAATAGCGCATCTACGAGTAGTACGAGTTGGTACATTTTCTGAAATGAAAACGCATAGAACCTATCTTGCCATAAGAAAGAATGGAGGCCTATTACCAACTCTGAGCATAAGACTAACTTTTTTTAGATAAAATTCAAGCAGCATAATTGGCGAATAATCAAGTGGTCAAGATAAGGGCAAAAACAACGGCTAAAGGGAAGACAGAATTTGAAATTTGAAATGACATATTGTGGTTCGGTCATAGATAGTATGTGCCCAATAATGGGGAGTTGAGGAGGCAAGTCTTAGACAAAGCGTCTAACTCAACATACACTAAGCACCCAGGTATACAAAGTTGTAGAGAGACTTAAAGGAAATATATTGGTGAAGTGTGATGAAGAAGAACGTAGAGAATTTTGTGACAAGATGTTTACTATGCCAGCAAGTTAAAATTGAATACTAGAAGCCAACGGGATTATTTCAACTGTTACTAGTACCCGAGTGGAGGTGGAAACATAATACCATGGATTTCGTAAGCGGACTCCCTCGAGCACCCAAGGGGAATGATGCTATTTGGATAATTGTGGATAGGTTGACGAAGTTAGCTCACTACCTCCCAATAAAAATGACGTATTCTTTGGATCGGTTTGTATGACTTCATATCGATGAGATTGTTAGGCTACATGAAGTACCAGTATCTATAGTATCGGACAAAAATCCACGTTTTACATCCTGGTTTTGGCCAAGCTATCAAGAAGCATTGGGGACTACTTTAAAGTTTAGCACGGCTTTTCATCTACAGATTGACGGTCAATCAGAGAGAACAATTCAGACCTTAGAAGATATTCTTAGAGCATGCATTCTAGACTTTGCTGGAAGCTGGGAGGAACATTTATCGTTGATCGAGTTCGAATATAACAATAGTTTTCAGTCAATTATAGGGATGGCCCCTTACAAAGCATTGTTCGATAGGAAATGTTGAAACCCAATTTGTTGGAAAGAAGGCGTAGAGAGGAAGTTGTTTGGACCCGAGATAGTTCAAATTACCACTATTAAGATTAAGTTGATCTGAGAGAGATTGAAGCAATCGCAAGACAGGCAAAAGAGTTGTGCAGATAATCAGTTATGCGACCTGGAGTTTGTAGTAGGGAATTGTGTGTTCTTAAAGATACCACCATGAAAGGGTATGATTAATCCAAAAGAGTTTTGCCCTGTGAGGGTGTGTGTAAGCCCGATAAGGGTGTGTGTGTAAGTACTACAAAGGTATTGTGCAAAACCTGGTAAGGGTGAGGGTTGGTCTTCAAAGTCATTGAGTTGTAGTTCCTTTTAAGGGTAAGTGCTAGCCTTTAATGGAATTTTGAATTATTGAATAGAGTCGTGTGTTAGAAACTATTAGTTTGAATTGTGGCTTTAGCTTTAAAGCCTTATCATGAGAAATATCCATGTCTGATTGAGCAAGGTATGTAAATTTCGAGGATGAAATTTCTTAAAGGAGGGTAGATTGTAATAACCCGAACTCAATATATGAATAAAATAAAAGAAAGAACATCTCAAAAGAAACAAAATCTCGAACCTAAGTTCGGTAAGAGAAACTGGCCCAACCGTTTAACCTTTTCGAGCCCGAGACCCGGGAAAGATGGGAACCACACAAGCACATATTAAAATCCTAATGTTGAGGATAAGAATTCAAGGTTATAAGTCCAAGTCATTTAAGACAAGAGTTACGCTCGAAAAGTCAAGAAACGAACCAATGTGAAAATACTCGAATTTTCTCCTACAATTATATAAAGAAAATTATTTTGATATATATATATGTATACATATACATACAAGTGGCCAACAACCTAGGAGAATGTGCCAAACTTGGTTGCCAAGTTTCCTTAACCTAGGTTAGTGA
>JAOTRH010100695.1:2396-15938 GCA_034768845.1 Heliamphora exappendiculata
CCCTAATCCTAGGTTCTTTATTTCTGTGCATCCTAGTAATCCTAAGCCCTGGTGCGTCAGGCAACCCTTATAATTTTGCGTCAACCATTCTTCTAAAAAAAAAAACCTTGAAAACCTTGTCATTTTTGCTACCCCATCTTTTGCATCTACTCATTCCTAATAAATTCAATTATAAGCCGTAACTCTGCTTTAATTATTTTTACCTCACGCTTCCGATTTGTAGGTTTTAATCGACCTATCAATTCACGATCTTTCTTTCTAATAAATCAAAATTTCCAACCATAATTTGGCTCCCGATCATTTCAATCTCGCTCCCGATAAACCTAATTCTAAGTCCCATACTCTTAGATCTTGACCCGACCTATTAGTTCGATATTCGACTCGTCGGTCCTCCTCATGACCCTAAAGTGACTCATCGGTCCTTCTCATGACCGTAAACTGACTCATCGGTCCTTCTCATGACCGTGACCCTAAATTGACTGGTTCTCCTCATGCCCGTAAACTGACTCGTCGATCGTCCTCATGATCCTAAACTGACTCGTCGGTCCTTCTCATGACCCTAAACTGACTTGGTCCTCCTCATGACTCTAAACTGACTGTTCCACTTCATGACCCTAAACTAACTTGGTCCTCCTCATGACCGTAAACTGACTTGGTCCTCCTCGTAACTTTAAACTGACTCGATCTCCAGAATTTGTTCAATCACATCTATGATTCACACCAACATCTGCATCATGTTAGCATCTGCTCATGTTAACATTTACATCATTTTTCTTATCTTACATCCTTGCATTTTGCCCTAAGAACTACGTTTTGGTCTGATCCCTAGCAAAAGGAGTACGTAGGAAGCTCGATGAAAATTTGAGTACGACCAACAACATATGTATGCTTGTGTGTTTGTGGCCTGAGATTGACGGCTAGGTCAAATGGATGTTGTCTCTAAATCTTTGATATAACTTACATCACGTGTTGCTATACAAGTTACATCAAAGAGGGACAACTGTAGACACCCCAATTTGACCCTGCCTAATCTTAGGCGAATTCAATGATGAAAATAGGTGGAATAGTGCCTCAGTACGATCCTCGGGAGGTGATCCAAGCTCGGTATTTGAAACCAAACATCAAAAACCTTCAAAACCAATTGTACCGAACCATCGATAACTTGTTGCCCAAGTCATTACCAGAAGTGGCGACCGCCATGTTCATTGTGGCGGCCGTCAATAGAACATCTTGGAAACGATAGCCAAAAGTAGCGGCCGCCAACTCCAACATGGCGACCGCAAACTCACATTGTGGCGGCCGTCAATAGAACTGTGCGGAACCTTTTTCAACCCAGCAGCCGCCAACTCCAAATGGCCTGACGTGTCCCAAAATGTGTCAAATTGTCATTGGTTGAAGAATTGTATAAATACCGTACCCCAGAGTACGTTTTCAGAAGGAATTTCAAGTGAGAGAAACTCTGTCGATAAACCGAGTGATCCCGAGCCTCGACGCCAAAACCCTGCCGAAATACCGGGCCTCCGACGTCTACCCTAAAGCCTTGCCTAGAACATCACCCGAGGATTGGACAATTGGAGCTCATACCACTAACTTGAGGATTCTTAGCAATACAGGTATTCTCACTTGGATTCCCGGTCCTTCTAACCCCTATTCTCTCTCTTTTGGGGTGATCGGGTTGCATTTAATCTCAATTCATGTATTCCTTTTTACTTACATAGTTAATCTTATCCTTATTTAATTGCTTTAATTTAGTTTAATCTTTTGATCAATTGCTTAATTCACACATTCACACTAAGCACATTATCGTATATTCATCAAATTAGTGCTAATATAATTGAACGATACGACTAAATAATGTCGATATTGTTGTAATTCAAAATACTTACATAAAATGGTTGTAATAGTCAATATTACACCCATTTAATTCAAATACTCTATTTCTTTTCTTTACTTTTCTTATTATGTAAATTTAGTGTTCTAGCATCTTTTTTTTTTCTTCATTTTAGTTAGTCAAATTTCTTTTATTAAACACTTCATTTTATTTTATTTTCTTGTAATTTTAATTAAATATTTTGTTTCATTTTCTTCTCATCTTAATATTCTTTTTCTAGCTTTTATTGTCTATTCATTTTTCTTTTCTTTCAATAGTAATGTAAAATTCATTTATTAGCATTTTTTACTCCATTTATTTTCTCTATCTTATTAGTAGCTTTAATTTCCTTTCAACGCACTATTTTTTTTCTTACAATATTAGTTTAAAATTTATTTACTAGCTTTTTTTTATCTTCTATTTTCTTTTCTCTTAACATTAGGGTATTTTTTTTATAGTATTTTATTTTTTTTATTATTTGTTCTAAATTTTATTATAATATTCTATCGCATCTTCCCTTTTAGTGCTAATTTAATTATTCTTTCTTTTCATGTGTTTATTTTTTTTTTAAAACTTCATTTTCTTTTTCTAACTTTATTTTCTTATAGTTTTATTTTATCTTTCTTTTTCTTTCATTTCTATTAAATCTAAAAATCACAAAATGGCTTTTAAACTAATTTTCATTCTTAAGTAGTTCATAATTTTCTCTATTAAAAATATTTTATTATTATTTTCTTTTTTTCTATTTTTTTCTCTTTTATTCTCTTTTAAATGTTAATAACTAAGTATTCTTAACTTGTCTCTCATAATATTTTTCTTTCCTTCTATTAATAACAAAAAGCACAAAAAACATGAAAATATCTTTTAATGTTCTTTTATTCTTATTATTTTCATCTTTTATATAAATAATTAGATTTTTTTTGAATAGTCTAATAAATATTTTCTAACCCTTTTTTTAGCATAATTTTCCTAATGACCTTTTCTTTTCCTTTAAATCTCTAAATTCTCTTTGTTATAAAATTTTTATTTTATTTTATTGTTAACAAGTTGTCTTTTAGAATTCTTATGCATCTTCTTACATTTAGTTTTTTCTTTAATGCTAGCTTTGTTCATTTTTGTAATATGTATGCTTTGGTTATTTTTTTTTAAAATGCATGTTTAGAATAGTTTAGCTTATTTTATTAATAATTCATGTTTAGGTAATTTTAGTATTTTTAACCATGTTTTTGTTCTTTTATGAAAATCATGATAGTTTAGTTAATCTTTGTAAATATTGCATGCGGGTGTATTCTATGTATCCTTTTAGTTAGAAATTGCATGCCTTTGGACTTAGAATTTTTTTTTGACATTTATTTATTTTGGAATGTTATGTACATATTTTATATATTTTTTATACTTGATTTTGAATATTCTCTCTTTACCCATATTTTTTTTATTTGCATGCATTTGAGAAATCATATTAAAGAACTAATAATGATTGGTAGAGGTCAGCCTTACGGTTGAGCGAACGGGGTGCCTAACATTTTTTCCGATTCGTACCTTAGCTACCGAACCCTTTTTCTCTGGTTAACGTTTTCAAGATTAGTAACTAATTTTGTTTTTCTTAGTTTTTCTTAAAAACTAAGTGGCGACTCTATTTTCAACAAAAAGAGTTTTCAAAATTTAATTTTTAAAGTGTTAAAATATTTTTTAAAATATTTTTGAATTCTCTTATTTTTAACCACCAAATCTCAAATCCACAAGTGCCTCCCGGTCATACTAGGCCGGAAAGTACTAACGGTGTTCTTGGTGGTTGCAGGAGTTCGACGGCGAGAAATTCGGCCCATATCCTGTTCGGGATCTCCAGTACTGGACCAATCAACTAGGTCCTAATTGTGCCGAACAGACATTCAGTTTGTACCGCGTACTATATATATATATATATATTTGTTCTTGATGGACTTTGAAATTAGAATTTAAGTCTCTCTAAATTCAGATTCTAAACATCTCACCTATGCCTTCTTTGTAAGAGGCATTTGCTGTTATTGATGGTAAAGAGAGTTGATCTCGATTCTTATATTCACTCTATTATTATAAATATATATCTATTCCTCATTGTAAATTCACATAATTCATTTATTCTATTTTGTATCAGACCCAAACTCTCCATCAAAAAATATTCTAATTTCCAAAAATATACTATCTCCAATAAGTTTCATACAAATTTTTATTTTTATTTTTATTTGTAATTCAAAGGTTTCAATAATTTGTCTAAAATGTTTAAGTATTGTTTGCAACTGATGAAAGATAAAATAAATGATAAAGATCGATCCGTCCAATTTTTTATATAATTTATAGAACTGAATTTTTTAATGTCTATCCTCACAAAATGTTGTAGAGCCACCACTTTATTAATAAAAGTACTTCAAGAAAAAAAAAAACGCTTTGGATTATGAATTCGTGCGTAGAGAGGTTTATCAAGGGAGAAGAAAACAATAGGGAAATTAAACTAAATATACTTAGATTCTTGTCTTATTATTTTCTTATCCGTCGTTACTTTTTTCAAAATTCATGATTCAAACCCAATCAAAAGGCAAATTTCACCGTTTTTGGATGTTGTTATTAACACTTTATTTTATTTTTTTATTATTTTTTTTGGTATTTCAAATGTAAAGCCGGTCACAAAAAGGTCATAATTGCAAGTTTGTTTGAGAGATTGTTTACAAATTTTTTATTTGATTAACTGTACTTTTGGTTTTGAAAAAAGAAAATTAAAAATGAAAGTAAAGTCATTAAAGTCATGGAAGTGGTTCCTTTCTTTTTCATGCAATTAATTAAAAGAAGAATAAGAATGCAAAGGAAGTCATTAAAGTCATGAACGTGATTCCTTTCTTTTTCATGCAATTAATTAAAAAAAAGATTTTTTTTTTTGTGACAAAAAAAATCGACACTATTCTATATCTACGAGTCAAAAAAAAGTTACACTTGTCAAGCCAATAGAATGTCCCTATTAATCGCAACCTTTGATGCTGTCTCACCCTACGGCCTATGCTAGCATATGGAGCCCCAACACCGCCCATCTTTACATTTTTTATCATATTTTTCCTCCATCAATATCGTCGCCACCATCATCACACCAACTCCATCGTGTACACTCTCCTTTTTACTTGTGGCACACCACAATATAGCATTAAATAGAATGTCAAAAAACTTTTCTCTGCATGCTCTTAATTGATATGAACTAATACTTAATCAGCTACGCAATATTTTGACTTTCACCCTCAAGTGTCTTATTAATGTGAGTTTAGGTGTGAGATTAGGAATTAAGACGCTTTTTTACAAAAATAAATTATAAAGTCTCTTTCATAGCCGGCTCTAAGGCAAGGTGAGCAAAGTCGTCGCTTTGGCCCTGACTTTTTGATAAAATTTAGGGCTCTAATTAGATTTAAATTTAATATAAATATCTAAAAAAAATTATATTAATGATTTTAGATGGATCACAAGTGGTAGTTATTATAATTTATAAATATTTGGTTTTAAGTTCAAGTCTTTTTACTTTCTCTTGATTTATTTTTTTTAAGTTACAATAATTTTAATATTATTCTAAGCAATCGAGAATTTTAATTATTTAAAATACTAAATAATATGAATAAAATATAAAAAATAAAAGTTATGATCAAAATATACTTCAATCATAATTTTTTAATCCTAAAGTGTTAATTTTTATTTTACCAATTGTAGTCAAACATAAAATATTAAATAAAAAAATTATTGTTAAAACCTTATAATATATAAGTTAAAAGCTTGATATATCAGTAGTACTATGTTATATTTAATTTTTTTTTATAAATTTTATTTTGTTGAACTTGATTACAAATATATTTAGTCTACTTAGGTTTTTTAAAATAATTTTGAAATTTATCTTAAAATTTATTAAGGTTCCATATTTTAAACTCACTTTGGATCCCAAAATTTTTCGGCCGGCCCTGGTTTCTTTGCTGTGGCAGTTAAACAGTTTCTAATGGTCGTGACTTTATGTTTAACAACTTCTTTTTAGCTTTTTATGTTGTCATATTTAATTAAGATTTCAACTTCATGTGTTTTTTAAAAAAATTATTAACTCCATGCGGACTACTTTGAGTGTCACACTCTGAACTTGTAATAATAAAACTTCACGATATAAAAGGTAAAGAAGTTTGAGTTTAAGGTTTTACTGCAAAATCCAATTAAAGGATTAATCAAAAACTAAACATTGTCAAAAATTAAATCAAAACATTTCATTTTTCCATCAAAATGAAGTAAAAGAGAGTCTTTTATCTGTAAAACAACCCCCCAAAATATACCCATTTGTGCCGTACAGGATGTCCAAAAGATACCTAGCGAACCTTCTTTTTAAAACTAATTTTCAAAATGTACCACTCAGCGAAGTTTGTTCGAGCGGACTCCCTATCGCTCAAGCAGTGAGGTATCCAAAAGCAAATTGCCTGAAATCTTGAAAATTTGTCTGAGTGTTGGAAAGTTACCTATTTTTCTCATCCTTTGAACATAGCTTAAGATAAGAAAAAATATGAAGTAAAACCTATATTTAATATTGAAAAAACTTCCAACTTCACAAAAACTTGAAAATCAACATTTTCGTCCGAAGGATTTCATACGAAATTGAGAAATTAAACTTGAAGGCAACTCGACGTTCTCACATACATACATTTCATGAATCCATGGCCTTGTGGCATTATAAAAGGAATTGCTACCAAATTAAATACATTCTCCCAATGTATCAAAAATTACAATTTCTATAACTCAAAACTTCAATGATACAACCAAAGGAATACATGCAATTTCTTCAAAGAAGACAACCCACAAAGGTCCCAACTATGGTCCACCTCACTCGGTGACTTGTTTCTCATATTTATCGGAAATTGTTTATATGACATGAGCTAAGACTCGTTGAAAATATATTAAAGTTAAACGAATGCATAACATGCGAGAATAATTACGTGAAATACACCACATAGTTTTATCCAAAAATTAAGTCCATTTTTCAAACACATTTTCATTCACGTAACCGGGTTTTCATAAATAAACCAATTTCACTTTCAAATACAACACTATGGTTTTATCCTTCAACTTCCTTTTTATTTTCAAACTTTGTTAATTTTTTTGCATTTTCAATTACCGTCCACATTTACCACAATTCCCCACTGTTCAATTAAGATTTGGTAAATCTAATTCCATTCACAATTTTCATATTTTCAATTTCTCTCAATCATTAACTAAGTTTTTTCAAACCCAAACTAATTTTTGATTTAATTAAGTATCAAAACCTGGATGACGCTTATAGACCCAGACGTAGTTATCACAACCGGACCACGCGAGACCCGATGAATAAATACTCATTCTATAACCCGACACAAGGAGCATACATTTTTTATTTTTCTCAAAAATATCGATGGGTGGGCTGCTCAGAGCACGCTTTTACGAGGACTGACCCGATAGAAGGACTTACCATACTTTGCGCAAGTTTTTGGTATTTCACCGAGGAGCTACTCGAGCTCAACTTAAGTATCCAATCAAATCATATGGTACCTTAATTACATTATTTACATTAAAATCAACGCGAGTCCAACCCAAATATGCTTCCTCTTGTTAACACCAAACACACTTAGGATTAAGCAATTTAAACACACACTTTGTTCTCATTCACTTTACATTTAGGTTTAATTAATTTGAAACTTCCAATCAATCATCACGTGATTTTTGCATTTCACCAAACTCATATGCTTTGTTCAAAATTCTAAACTCACAATTTCATGGTTTTCACATTTTTCGAAGTTCATAAAATTTATACACAAATAGGTTAACACAATCTCTAATTTATTAAAAATCAAGTCAATTTAACCATTTGAGTTCACCAACTCAATAAGTCCCAATTTGTTCAAGGTTTAATCCAACTAGAATACTAATTCATATTCTAAAGTAAAGCATTTCTCACAACAACAATAATAAGAAAGATTTAACGCAAATCATACTTAAATCCATAAACTATCATGCTTTAACACCACAATCCATGAAAATCATACGTTTTCATACTTTTAAGTAAATACAATAAGATATACAACCCATATCCATACAATGATCAAATTTAGTTTTAGATCCTACTTCTTAGGTGACGAATCCACACGAATCAATCTCTAGTAAGCTCCAACTATGAAAATCACCAACCGCTCGATGAGAAAAGAGCTTCCAAAAGCATATGTCAACCTTCTAATGGCACAAGATCAATAGGGAAGCATGAGAGATCCACCATTGAAGGTCTAGGGGAGCTCAAGAGAGCCCCAAGAAGTTTCCTAGGGTTTGTTCTTGAGCTTAGAGAGAGAAAGAGAAATGAGAGAAAATGACAAAAAAAAGCTTTACTCGTGCTTTTTTTTAATAAGCGGTTTGCTGACTGTCCGCTCGAGCGAACTAGTGACCGTTCGAGCGATCACCGTTGTGCATGATTTCGAAGAAAAGATAATATATAGTTCGAATTCATATGCCAAACATCTTGCAACTCATCCAAACAATTCATAATAATTGTCCTCATGCATTATCAAGCTCACAATTATTTTCAACAATCATTGCCACGATCAAATTTTAATTTTTTCTTAAAAGTAAAACGCTTTTTCACTTTTCATCGAAAGTCTCAAGACAAATTTTAATTAATTCTCAAAATAAAAAAGAACCGGATCCTTACATTGAGTATCATCTCAAAATACAAAAAATAATATCATGAAATGAAAGTAACAATAGAAAATATATTTAAGGGGGATAATAAGAGTAAGGGTCCAATTTTTAGATTCGTTTAGGATGGAGTCCTATTTAAAAAAGTCATACTCCATTAAGATCTATTTTAAAATTTAATATTCCTAAAATACCCATAATATATATGAGTGAAAATAGAGCAGAAAGAGAAAACTGAGAGAGAGCATGGCGTGCAAAAGAAGAGAGAGAAATAGACATCGCCCCCTTTAAATTGCAGTTAGTTTGCCTTTCTAAATATTGGAATTGCATAACTTTTAGTATATACATTTGTTTTTAATATTATTTATCTTTTTAGAATCTGTTCATCGAAATATATAAAATAAGATTCATATTAAACGTAATATTTTCTTTAAAAAAAGGAGAAAAATGAGAAATTTATGATTTTCAAAATAAAATGAGAAATGTTTTTATTATATAATGTTTTTATTTAATTTTAAGACATTAATTATTTAGGAAAATAAAAAAAAATCTCATTATATGTAATGACAAAATGAAACATTTCCCCTTTTCAAAAAAAAATTCAAAAATGGGAAATTTTGCATTTCTCACTGAAACCTTTTTTATTTCTAGAATGAGAGCTTTTTATTCCACACCTTTATGTTAAAAATAGACAAATTACAACGGAAAAGTTTTAAAAAATGGGCTTTTTTAGTATATTATGATTTTGTATTATTGTTAGTCATTAATTAGTTCTACTTTCGTTATATTTTTTAAGAAAAATGAGAAATTTATCATTCCAAAAAAATTTGGAAAATGAGAATTTCTTATTTCTCAATGAATATTTTCTATTTTCTGAATAAGAGCTTTCAAATTCACACATTTTTTCAGTTAAAATTAAGCCCCAAATAACTTCATCTGAAGTCAAACTAGACCAGCCTCTTCTCTTTCGTTGGCAACATTTCTTGCAAGTTGATACTTCAAAAAATAGGACTGTAAAAATAAAAAACTTCTTATATTTTTTATAAAAATGAGAAATTTTTTATTTTTAATGTTTTAAATTTTTTATATCCAGTATAGATCATGTTTTATAGATCTTAATTAGTGAGTTCTAAAAATACAAATATTATTAAAAATAAATAAATAAATATATATATATATATATATATAGCAAAATTTATGCATTTTTAAACATAAAATTGCAAACTAACGGGTGCTCCCCCTATCTCTGAGAGCCATCATAAATGTAAGAAATTAAATTAAGTGTTAATTAGTGTGGAGTTCTTTTTTTGCTATTTTTGGGGATAGGTTCTATTTACAAATTAACCATTCTATTAGGTACTAAATTTAAATTTAATTATTTATATAGATTATTTTATTTTTAATTAGAATGATAAGATAGAGAGAATAAGGAATAAATAGAATATTAGATCAGGTAAATGGAGAGAAAAGAGAGATATGGATATAATAAAGAAGAGAGATATAGATATAATATAAAAGAGGGATTGTTAGAGAGAGAAACCAGAGAGACAAGAGAGAAAAGAGATAATGTACAGAGAAGAAAGAGAGAATAAAAAAGAGAAATAGAATATTTAGTTTGCATTTTAAAATTTTAAAATTATATAACTTTTATTATATATATATTTATTTTCAATAATAGTTATATATTTAAAATCTTCTTATCCGCAAGATCTATAAAATAAGATCTATATATTGAATATGAGAAATTTTAATTATTTACAAAAAAAATGAGAACTTTATCAGTTTTTACAAATTAGAAATATGAGAAAATAAAATTTGACTTAAAATGAGAACTTTTTATTTTTCACACAATTATATTAAGGTCCTATTTTTTGAAATACCATTTGTCTTTTTTTTTATAAATATTGAATAGTCTCAAAAAAATGTGAAGATTTGGAAGTCTCATTTAGAAAATGAAAACTATTTTAGTGAAAATGTGATTTTTTTTACTTTTTTTCATTTGTTTTTCGAATTTTTTTATTTTCTCATAAAAGCTTTTTTTATATCGTGAATAATTAATGTCTAAAATTTAGATAAAATTATAGCATAATAATGAAAAGTCATTTTGTTTGCTTTTCTATTATGATTTGCTTCATTAGTCATTTACTTGTTTAAAAAACATAAGATTTCTCATTTCTCATTTTCATAAATAAGAAAATTCTTAGTTTATTGTGAATATGATAAATTCTCATTTTAATTATTTTTAGGTATTCATATTTAAAATAGATATTGTGTAACGACCTATTTTTCCGAACCATGCTAGAAATCCAAAACTATAACTTCAACACTCATACAAATCTCAAAAACCCTAAATCGCGCAATGGTTACTCGAAGTTGGACATAAAATGAATGGGCCAAACTCTGGATAAACCCGATGCAAATAATTCAACAAGACCCACAAAACCAAAGAGGCCCATATATAAATTGAGGCCCAAGTCTTCAACAAAGCTTAAAATACAATTAAAGCCCAAAGTGTAATAAAGTCCCAAGATGTTAATGAGGCCCATGCTTATTATAAGCCAAAAGTATTTAATCAAGTCCAAAATCAATTTAGAGCCAAATTCTAATAAAAGGCCCAAGACAAAAATAAGGCTTAAATCTTTAATTTAAAGCCCAACAAATTAAGTAAGCCTATGTAATTTTAAAGAATTCATTGGTTCAAGCCCAAATAATTCTAAAGTTCAGCCCAATAATTTTAACTCTTTTGGATCATAATTTTTATCCATGTGCGTGAATATCTAAATATGTATTAAATAAAATAAAAATATGAATAAAGTTGCCACCCATCGCCCACCTCTACCACATAGCAAGGACAATTATTTTCCTTAAATTAGAGAATTTTTGTACCCTTAGCAGACTTAATTTTTAAGTTTTTTGTCTTGAGCCAAACAAAAGGTACATCCCTAGACCTAGGTTTTTAGGCTCTATGATAATATATATATATACATATATCATTTTATGTATGAATATATATATATATATATATATATATATTTTATCCCTACATATTCTTTTTATAGCAAAAAATTGATATATGAGAATATTTGCCTTTTTCCCGCCGTCATCATATGAGCTAAAAATATCTTCACAGGTATTTTTATACATTTTTTTACCTTTTTTGTTTAGTCAAAAGAATTATATATATTCATATACGTATATTTTTCCCAAACTCATATCTCCCTTTCGTCCTCCAAATCTATCAATGTCTTTAATAAGTGTCATTACTTATACCTTTTTTTTGACATAAGACGAAAGACCACTCATGACCTTTTGCCTATTCAAAGACCCATTCTCTTCTCTCTCCCTGTCCATTTGGCTCTACCACCCTAGAGAGAAATAGAGAGAGAGTTTCATAAAGAAGAACAAGAAAAAGAAGAAGAAAAGGAGGAAAGAAGAAAGAAGAAAGAGGAAAGAAAAGGAAGAAAGAAGAAGAAAAAAGTGAAAATTTTGAGCTAAAGCTAAGTCTAACTTCTTTGATTAAGAATTATAAGGTAAAAACATTCTACAAATCTCTAACCTTCTCTTCTTGCCCATCTCAAGTAACATTTAATAAGACTAATTAAAGAAACAAAAACAAGACTTAGAACAAAAAAAGATTAATGAAAATTTGAATAGATAAACTAGTAGAAATCAGTTGGGTTGAGTTTGGCTGTTGTTCGTTATTCTTCCATTATTTGAATGAATATGGCATATGAATGTTAAAGCCTCTGGAACATTTTGTTTTTAAGTGGTGGTTGTATATTTGGACCTGTGTGCGGTACAAGCTGTTTGGACTTGCTCGGTACTATCAGGACTAGATGAACTAGCCTAATACTGATAACCCCGAACAGAGTGTGGGCCGGACTCATTGTCTTCCAGACTCACTGGATGCTCTTTGTTCCGCCGCCGAACACCTACAACCACCAAGAACACCGTTAGCACCTATCGGAGGCACTCCGACGATCAAGTTAGATATCTCTCTGAGAGGTTTCTAAGCAAGAGTTTTTGGACCTAAGAATTGCGTACCTTGTAGTTTGGGGGTGCCTCTCCTTATATAGGTGTTAGGACTAACGGAGGCCGAATCCTCTTAGGATTCTGCCTCATATTAGTTAGGATTTGTTTCCTATCCTGGATATATGATTTGTTTCTATCCTCTAGATTCGGCTATTGATTTGTTTCCATCTTGTACAAGATGAAAACTTATTCTTCCACTGGCCTTCGACATGGGCTTTTTGGTCCGATTTGCCCAAGTCCGGGGTGGGCCGAACCTGCGTGGCTTGAATAAACAATTACCCAGGCCAAGTCTCGGAGCAGCCTACTTTGGGCTAGCCCCTCTGGTGGGGCCTCGGTCCCTTTGTATTCGGGCGGGGCCTTTGGGCCCATAACTTTTATCCACCCTCAACTGCCCCCAGCTCTGGTTCTTGCTCGGCTAGACTATTCGGTGAAGAGCCAGAGCTTCGGATCTCTATTCGGTTAAGAGTGCTTGCTTGCTCGGTGCATATGTGGCTGAGTTGTTCGGGATATGTATTGAGCGATGGGGTTCCCAGGGTTGCTGACGTGGCGGTCCTGATTGGTTTACTGAAGAGGCACGCGTCGCTTCAGGTGCGGCATAATGATTGCATATGGCGCATTTAGTGCGCCTTTCTTTTCAAATGCAACGGGTATAAAAACCCGTTGTCGTGCCATTTTGACTCGTTTCACCATTTTCGCACCTCTGATTCTTCGAAGTCTCCTCCTGCGACCTCCGGCGAAGATAAACCCAGATTTCGGTGAAAAAGTTTTGCAAGTTCCGGCGTTGTGTTCAAGTTCCTTCGATCTTTTTGAGGTAAAGCTTTCACCCCCTGCTGCTTTTTTATTGCCTTGAGGCGAGTTTGCCCTCTTTCTTTGACAGAAGCTCTTTCTCCCATCCTTCTTTCTCTCTCTTTTTTTGTTTTCTTCTTCCTTCAAATGGGCAA